>CAUYPK010158042.1:0-41375 GCA_963574355.1 Loris lydekkerianus
TTAAATACATCTGCTGAGACCTTTTTTCCAAATACAGTAACATGTATAGGTCCCAAGTATTTGATATCAGTATCTTTTGGGGAGCCAATTTTCAACCTACCATATTTCCAAGCAACTATCCTCTTCCTATGGTAACAACCCCCTTCAATTAAAAAGAGCAACTATCTCACCCAAACTTAATTTATACAGTTTGGGTAAAGCCAGCCCTCCTCTCACCATGAGAATATGGCAAAAACCTGGCCAAATAGCATAAGTTTTCTCCTTTGGCCACAATGATTGTCTCAGTAACGGGCACTGGACCAACAAACTAATGAGGTGAGTTGCCAGGACTGTTGGTGGAACAAGTGAAAAAGAGATAAGGTCTTTGTTCTAGGAATGCTAGATTAAGGAAAAGGAATGTACTGACTCACCAGCTGGAAAGAATAGTTAGATAACTATAGAAGGAAAAACAGCAGGTACGAGGCTCAGGGACTGGACTGCTTGGCTTCTATCAATCTCTGTTCACGTGGAAGAGAAGAAGGAGCCTCAGGATTACATCTTTTAATCTTTAGCAATCCCAGCAAGAAGACAAATGTTATACCCCAGTACTTATATATAAATCTAATAAAAGACTACAATAAGGTCTGCTTGTGTTGTCAGTCCTTGAGTCTTGAAATAACTACTTTCCTAGGGAAACCACGATTGATCCAGGCTCTATTCGTGTTGCCAAGTGGTGTATTAGGCGATGAGGGAGAAACACACAAACATCTCAAGCAAAGCAAGAATCACCACTGTTGCTCTTATAAAATGTGTATGCTAGGAAGGGAGAAAAGTCATATGAATAAATACAAAATTACTGTGGCATACATCATGAAAAAAATACATGGAGACCACAGAGCGTAATGCCCTTAAGAAAGTGACTGCAGAATTTAGAGGAAGAAAGTAGGGATAGAGAGAGATTGTTCTAGGCAGAGAGAGAAATATGTGCAAAGTCCTTGCGGCAGGAAGGAGCACTGCTCACAGGAAAACCAAAGGTAAGGTGCGTATGGGGAGTGCGAAGGGAGACTGAAGAGACAGGTAGGGGATACACCATGCAGATTATGGTAGACCACAGTAAATATCTCATGGTTTTTCTTAAGTACCATTCAAAGCCATTAAAATGTCTTTTTTTTTTTTTTTTTGGAGACAGAGTCTTAAGCTGTTGCCCTGGGTAGAGTGCTGTAATGTCACAGCTCACAGCAACCTCCAACTCTTGGGCTTAAGCGATTCTCTTGCATCAGCCTCCCAAGTAGCTGGGACTACAGGCACCCGCCACAACACCTGGCTATTTTTTTGTTGCAGCTGTCCTTGTTTTAGCTGTCCTTGTTTTAGCTGGCCCAGGCCAGTTTGAACTCACCATCCTCGGTGTACGTGACCAGCGCCGTACCCACTGAGCTAAGAGTGCCACCTGCTAAAATGTCTTAAGGGGGTGAAGTGGGGAAAAGGAGTAGACATGAAGTTGTATCTGGAAAAGATCACTCTCATAGTACTGCACAGAGCAGACTGGAATTAGACCTATGTGGCTGCAAGAAGATATACTGAGTTTTCAATTAATTTCCAACTGAAAGACCTTTATGCCTTCCTACCTCCTCCTACTTTTCCATTAAGTAGATTTATTGGGGGAAAAAAATCAGCTGAATGAAAGAAGCTTTTACATGAACGACAATTTGGTTTTGCAAAATGGCTCACTTTCTTTTGCCAAAAAGTCTTTTGTCTCTCATCATAGCAATTTGGGCCCACTAACTTTCTCTTTTTAAAAAAGTTAGAAAAACAGGGCGGCACCTGTGGCTCAAAGGAGTAGGGCGCTGGCTCCACATGCCGGAGGTGGTGGGTTCAAACCCAGCCCTGGCCAAAAACAGAAAAAAAAAAAAGTTAGAAAAACAAGGCAACAGGATTTGTATACCATCTGTGAAGGCAGTAAAGTGGGATCCCCATAATTGTTTAGTTCCTATCTCTCACTTCATCTCTCTTGGTTTAAATACCACTATGAAGACTCTCAAATTTGTATTTCCAGCCCACACCCTGAATATCAGTCTAAATCTAATTATCTATTCCACCTCCCCACTTGGATGTCTAACAAGGATTTCAAACTCAAAACATAAAAACCAAAATTACTGATTCTCACCTTCGAAATTACTTCTTGTAAAACTTAGTTTCTTCCAAGTTGCGAGCAATGCCTTTTATCTCACACATCTAATATACCTACAAATCTTAGGAGTTCCACTACTAAAGTTTATACAGAATCCAATCGGGTTTTATCACCTCAACTGCTACCAAGCGCAGCCTGGATTAGTGGAATCGTGTTCCACCAACTAATACCCATTTTCCTCTGGCTCCCTCTGTAATCTCTGGGAGACCTAGGACTTTCTTTGTCTCTTCCATTTAATGCCGAGAATCTCAGGGCAACTTTGTAGACGCTCCATGAATAATTATTGGAATGAATACATAAAAATGTCCTATCACCATATGTACTGTAATTCATTTAAGGAGACGCTTGGGTGTGTTAAGATTGACGGTAGGAGGCCTTACAAATAAACCCCTAGAAAAAAAGCAAGGCGTGCAAAGTGGGGTCAGCAGTTTCCCTCAGCAGACAGGTTTCCCACCTGAGCCAACATCCTATTTTTGGTCTTTGTGGGTGTAAATCTGCTCCCTTCCTCCGCACCCCACGGTCAGCCAGCCGACGCCTGATCTAGTCGCCGGTCCCCTTCCCACCCACGCGACCAGAGCGCCCAAGCGGCTGCGGGAAGGAAGAGGCACTAGGACACCCAGCCCTCGCGGCCACGGCGTTCTAAGCCACAGGGGCTTCTTCAGCGAAATAGTACCTTAAAAGTCAAAAGGCAGGGAAGAAACCTCTGGAGACTGAACCTCCAACCTGGCTACGGGTTAAGGAGCAGAGTCCACCCTGGAAAGGACCGGGGAAGCGAAGTCGGCGTCAACTGCCCTAACCCAAAATGGCAGGCGACTGGGGTGGGTTTGTTTAGAAGTAAATAAAGGGCCATTGGAAAGGAAGAACCAAGGCATGATTGCTTTGATCCAGCCTGCAAGTGGTGGTTAATAGGAGAGCCATGGTCAGAGAACCATCTAGCGGGCGGACAAAGCGGGCTTGGCAACCATTGCCAAACACCCCATTAACCTAACTTAAGATGGCGCCGGAGGTCGCTACCGGAGCGCACAGGAGGCGGAAATCACCCTCATCCAATATGGCAGCGGAGACTGAGGCGAGCCGAGGGACGCGAGTGCCAGGTACCTCCGTGCCCTCACCCAAGATGGCGGCCGCCGTGGGCGCTGTCCCCGGCCCCGCCCCGCGGCCCCGCCCCGCCTCTCCTTCGTCCCTCCCTCCGCCCCATCGCCCGGCGGAGCCCGGCAGAGCCCGGCAGAGGTGCTCGCGCAGAGAGAGTGGGCTCTGGGCGCTTGACATGGCGGCAGCGGCGGCTACTGCGGCGACGAAGGGGAATGGGGGCGGCGGTAGCCGGGCTGGGGCCGGCGAAGCCAGCGGCGCGCGTAAGAAGAAGGGTCCGGGGCCTCTGGCCACGGCGTACCTGGTCATCTACAATGTGGTGATGACTGCGGGGTGAGGCTGGGGCTCGTGGAGGCGGGGAGCCAGCCTGGCCGGGAGGGAGCCCTGCGGCCGTCGGTGTCTGGGACCCTGCACCTGGGCGCTGGGCGCGAGGACTGCCGAGCGCAGAGCCGGCCCCGGTGCCAGCCCGCGAGCACACGCCCGCGCTGGGGGCCGAGCCAAGTTCCCAGGCACAGGGCGCGGGGAAGGCTGCCGCCGCGCTAGCTCGGGAGGGCCGTGGGGGAGAAGAGTGGGCTGGCCACTGGGGCAGGTCTGGGGGCGGTGTGCCGGGCCGTCCTGCAGCGTAGAAGTCGGCCCAGGCGGCTAGTCACGAATGGGGAGCTGTTCCAACCGGGGGGAGTGGAGGGAGCTGTGGCTGCAGAGTGACCATTCATTTAGGCGGCTGTTTTCAAAATCCAGGCTGCGCTTTAATCTGAAAGGAAGGTATCGGAAAAGTGTTCAAAGTTTTTGCCCAGTGGCTTGAGCAGAGCCGTGCTTTAGATGAGTTTAGACTTTCTAGGATGGGTTGAAGCGGAGAAGAAACTTGGGAACCGAAGGCAGAGTTACTGGGGAGGGGCGAGGATCGACCCTCGAAACAGGTTATACCCATCTGTGCCTCTCTCATTTCAGTCCATCTATTATCACATTGGGTTTTTAGTGCTGACGTTAACTAGCTGTGTGACTTTGGGTAAATTATAGCCCTAGGGCTTTATAGAGTTGGACTAGTGATCTTGAAGTTTCCTCCCTCTCTGCAGTTCTTTATCTTGTGGTTTTGGTGAGGAGGAGCACAAGATCAGACTGTTTGTTATGTATTTTATTTTATTTATATATATATTTTTTTTAGATACAGGGTCTTGCTGTCTTGCCCAGGCTCTAGTACAGTGGTGCAATCATACCTCACTGTAGCCTCAAGCTCCTAGGCTCAAGCAATCCTCCCCTTTCCACTTCTCAGTGGCTAAGACTAAGATGAGCATTGCCACACTTGGCTAATTTTTTGAAATTGTTTGTGGAGAGGAGGTCTTGCTGTGATGCCCAGGCTGGTCTTAAACCTCGCCTCTAAGCAGTCCTCCCACCTCAGCCTCCCAAAGCACTGGGATTACAGGCATGAGTCACTGCACTGGCCTGTTAATGTGTTTTTTAATTACACTCATTTGTAAAAAGATTTCCCTAACATTTTATTACGAAAAATTTCAAACATACAGGAAAGTTGAAATGTATAGTGAACATCCAGTTTTATTTAAAGTAGTTAATACATTGGCAGGGTTCAAACTTCAAAATATACGCAAGAGTCTTGGGTAAAAATCTTTCCTCCCACCTTTTCCTTCTACCCAGATCCCCTCCAATGAGGCAACCAATTTTGTGTATGCTTAAGATGCTGTTACAAACAAGAATGTGTACATACTTTCTTTCTTTAAAAAACAAAAAAGTACAAATGCTAACGTGTATTTAAGTTCAGCACCTTGCCTTTTTTGTGTGTGAAAATAAATACATCTTGGGCAGATCATAGGCTTACTGCTAGAATTAGAAATGGTAGGTGTTGAAACCCAGGCTCCGAGAAGTTGTGACTAGCTTGAGATGGTAGAATTTGTTAATAAAAGGAAGTTCTGGATCTAGAAATCATTAAGCTTGACCCACAGGGCAGTGAAGAGCTATTGCAGGTACAAGTTTTCTTTATTACATGTCACATACATTGATATTTAAAAGAACATTAAGGAATCTATGTATATGTCTTTATATTTATATATAAAATTATTGTTACTTTAGCAAGGCTCTTGAGAGGACTGGACTCAAGCACAGAGGTGAGAAGAAAAGTTGTCTATTCCTGGGTGATGAACACAGAACATGGGGTAGAGTGTAAAGAGCGATGTCTTAAACCAGGAAGAGAAATTGAGATTGTGAGGGCAAAATAAGCTCTTTTATAGGCTGCTAATTAGCTGGACCAGTTGCACTGCTAAGGAATTAATTTCTTCTTTTACAAACTTTTATTTGATGTCCTTGTATGATCATTTTTAGAAATAGCATAGACCACATACCCCTTTGCCTTGTTTAGATTGTACGTGTGCATTTAAGTAAATCTCTTATTGAATTTCAGGAGACATACTTTCATAAAAAAGACCCATTTGTTTCATTAAGGAATTTAACAAATTAAAAATTGCAAGACCTGGGGTGGCACCTGTGGCTCAAGGAGTAGGGCACCGGCCCCATATACCGGAGGTGGTGGGTTCAAACCCGGCCCTGGCCAAAAACTGCAAAAAAAAAAAAAAAAAAAAAAAAAAAGCAAGACCTGACGTTTATTTTTGAGAAGGAGAGTGGAACAGAAATGTAGCATTCATAGCTGTATGCTTAAGTGCTCCCCTGTGTTGTGGTTTATATTAACTATTTATTGAGCTTTCTTTTCTGAGTTGCTTTCAGAGGTTTAACTAAAAAACGTTTATTCTTGTGGTACATGTATACTGCGGAATATTATGCAGCCTTAAAGAAAGATGGAGACTTTACCTCTTTCATGTTTACATGGATGGAGCTGGAACATTCTTCTTAGCAAAGTATCTCAAGAATGGAAGAAAAAGTATCCAGTGTACTCAGCCTTACTATGAAGCTAATTTATAGCTTTCATATGAAGGCTATAATCCAATTATAGCACAAGAATATGGGGAAAGGGCCAAGGGAGGGGGGAGGTTAGGGTGGAGGGAGGGTAATGGGTGGGGCCACACCTACGGTGCATCTTAGAATGGGTACAGGTGAAACCTACTAAATGTAGAACACAAATGTCTGCATACAATAACTAAGAAAATGCCATGAAGGCTACATTGAACAGTTTGATGAGAATATTTCAGATTGTATATGAAACCAGCACATTGTACCCCTGATTGCACTAATGTGCACAGCTATGATTTAACAATAAAAAAATTTAAAAAAAAAATTCTATTCTTAAAAAAAACTTTTTGTGCTTATTTCATTGGTTTATTTACTTATTTAGAGACAGAGTCTCACTCAGTCACCCTGGGATTGAGTGCCTTGGCATTATAGCTCACAGCAACCTTGAACTCTTGAGCTCAAGCAATCAATCCTCTTGCCTCAGCCTGCAGAGTAGTTGGGACTACAGGCGCCTGCACACAGGTGCCCACCCCAACACCTGGCGAGTTTTAGAGACACGGTCTCACTCTTGCTCAGGCTGTTCTCAAACTCCTGAGCTCAAGCAATCTGTCCACCTCAGACTCCCAGAGAGCTAGGAACACAGGTGTGGGCCACAGCACCCAGCTCATTGGCAGTTTTAAAAGGATAGATTTTTTTTTTTTTTTTTTTTTTTTTTAGAGACAGAATCTCACTTTATCACCCTTGGTAGAGTGCTATGACATCACAGCTCACAGCAACCTCCAACTCCTGGGTTTAGGCGATTCTCTTGCCTCAGCCTCCCTAGTAGCTGGGACTATAGGCGCCTGCCACAATGCCTGGCTATTTTTTTTGTTGCAATTTGGCCAGGGCTGGGTTTGAACGCACCACCATCGGTATATGGGGCCAGCACCCTGCTCACTGAGCCGCAGGCACTGTCCAGGATAGATTTTAAGATTTGGGAATGTTCCAGAGAGACTTATAAAAATAATTTAACATCTCTCCATCTATTATTATTAAAGACCCTTGAACTGTACAATCTATTTACGTTTTTTTCCTTAACTGGTTTTTTCTTTCTTTGTTTTTTGTTTTTTTTTTTTTTTTTTTTGCAGTTTTTGGCTGGGGCTTGGTTTGAACCCGCCACCTCCAGCATATGGGGCCGGCACCCTACCCCTTTGAGCCACAGGTGCCACCAACCAGTTTTTTCTTTTCTTAGACTTTCTTGCACCTAATTCAGCAACACGAAGCCTATTTTAGCTTATTCCCCATTCAGCCTTGTTCTCAATAGGCAAAGTTGCAAAAACACAGAGCTCCAGATGGGTGAGGTGCCACTGTGCCACTGTGCCACTGTGCTTTTGGTAGGGTGCTGTTGGTGGTGCAATAGTTCTGTGTAATACAGCTTGGCATTTGAGAGCTACCGTGGATAAATGCAGGATACTGATTCTTAAGATATACCTTTAGCAATATCTGTTAATGCTGCACCTTAAATCCTACTTAGTCTTTTTTTCCCCTCTGATTACTCTTTTCTTTTTTATTAGGTGGCTGGTTATAGCTGTTGGTCTGGTCAGAGCATACCTGGCTAAGGGTAGCTACCATAGTCTTTATTATTCAATTGAAAAGCCTTTGAAATTCTTCCAAACTGGAGCCTTATTGGAGGTAAGTCCTAAGATTTGTTGATGTTGTTTATTTCCATGGTTATAAAGTAAAAAACATACTACTAAATTATATTGAAGTAGTCATATCTGTTAGATTTGTTTAAATTTTGAAATTTGTCTCCTGGCGTAATATATTGATCCTAGACTATAAGTTTTAGATAAGGTAAAATCTCATATAGCTTTTAATACCCGGAATATATTTTATAGTCAGCTTTTACTGGAAATGAAACAAACTTACATTAGGATTAAAAAAATTCTAGAGACATCCAAGGAAAGAGTTGGCAAACTCATAATTTGGGGGACCATAAAATGGAAACAGTGAACTTGATGGGTAGAGCTTATTAGCAGTGATCAATACTAGAGACTAGAGACAATAGTGCCTGTCTGAAAGGCATCCAAATTAACAAGAAAAAATTTTAACCAAAATGTATTGATTTTTCTGCGTTAAGGGCAAGTTCTTCTCTCCTGGGGTAAACATAGATTAGGATATTTGAGCTATAAGTACCAGAAACCCAAATCAAACTATTTGAAGCAGAAAAGAATCTTCTGGTTTCCACTTGATAAAGGTATGGGGTTAACTTACAAGATCAAAGGAACCAGCTCAGGAATGAGAACCAAGGATTTGACACTGCTGAGCTCTCTTTCCCTCTCTCAACTCTGCTCATCTCTATTTCTCTTTGAATGTTGGCCTCAGGCTCTCCTACTACAGACAGCCTTCTCCACACTTTGGGAAATAGGGAAGGAGTTTATTTTTCTTACCTTCTGTGTCATACATAGTTCAGTTCTAGGGAAGGATTCTGGTTGACCCTACTCAGAACAATTCAGACACTAGCCAGTGATGTGAGATACTTGATTAGCCAAGGCTTGGGACACATGCCCATCCTTCTGACCGAGGGACTACAGACTTTGTTAATGATCGCTTAGGTCAGTAGCTGCCATATATATAGTTCATTATATATGATTGCAGGGAAAATCTGGTTCAGTTTCCTTTCACTTAGCCTCCAGAGCAAGCCCATCCATGACATTTATACCTCAGTGGCAATTTTTTTTTTAATCTTTGAGACAGTCTCACTCTGTCACCCTGGGTAGAGAGCATCATAGCTCACAGCAACCTCAAACTCCTGGGTTTGAGCAGTCCTCTTGCCTCGGCCTCCCAAATAGCTGGGACTATGGGTGCCCACCACAAGCCCCTGCAAAACTGCAACAAAAAAAATAGCCAGGCATTGTGGCGGGTGCCTGTAGTACCCGCTACTTGGGAGGCTGAGGGAAGAGAATCGCCTAAGCCCAAGAGCTGGAAGTTGCTGTGAGCTGTGACACCAAGGCACTCTACTGAGGGTGACCAAAAAAAAAGTATAATTTAAAAAATTTTAATATATCTTAGGGAAGGTACATTAAATAATGTAATACAAAATCCTTTCAGGAATCAAGTGTTAGACTTTAAAGGATTAGCCTGTTTATCCCTATAGAATTTTTAATAGGGATTTAAGAAAATATTCTAGATTTTTGTTTTATGTCTGTTATTCCCACTAAGAACTAATTAGGTGACAGATCCTAGATTTGATTTGGGGAAGAGGACTGTGGGTAAGGAAGTGAAGACTCCCAGGAACCTGCAGGAATTAACATTGCAGAGATCAGTGATCGTAGTAACACCATAGACAGCAAGCTTGCTGAAACTGCGTTTCCTGTGCAGCCAGCCAGAGAAGGCGTGTCTTGTCATCTACCCAGTCTACATTGTGCAATGATAGCAATAATACATGCATGGTATTGTTTAATTGCACTTGCGTTATCCTTGTGGGAATTATTAGTGCTTGACAATATATCCTATTAACAGGAAGAAAAAATGAATTCAAGGATGGTAGCTGCTCATTTATATCTCCTTATGCTGAATGTTTTTATTAGGTTTTGTGAGAGTTTGCTAAAAAGGGAAATAGAAGTTATTTGTTCTCAAGAAACTTCATATCTTATTAGGAAAATCCTAATGCTTCATTTTTTAAAGACTTAAAAACCTTTATCAAGCAAGTGCAAATGGACATGTGTAATACAAAAGGAAACTTACTTTCTGAGAAAATTAAATGATTTTTTTACAAAATGAGTACACAGATATGTGTTGGTGAAACAATGACATAGCTTTTTTATAAAGTGGATACAAAGCTTAATTGTTTTCTACATACTCATCTAAGAATGTCTTGAATATTTTGATAGATGATTTTATTATATAGGTTATATAGGTTTATTATGTAGGTTATATACAACAGGTAGATTCTTTACCACAGGTGGTAATTTAAATAAGTATGTATGTGGATAATGGGTGCTGTGGAGGTTGAGCCCTTGCTAATAAGGAGCTTAACATCTTGTTGAGTAGATAATTATTTTACGACTGGTGGCTGGAGATAACAGAAACCTCAACTAGCTTACACAGCAAGAGGGATTTACCATAACTATATAGAATGTACCCTGGAATCCAAGGGTAGCTGAGCCTTAGGAATGGCCTAGAATTAGACTAGAGCACCATAAGGAATCCAGGAGTTGTTACGCCATCTCTGCCATTCTTTCTTTCTGTCTCCCATTTATTCTTCTCTTCTCACACAATAGTTTTCTCAGTTGCTTAGTCTAAGTGACAGATAAGGTAACAGGCAAAAGCTCCTGTGATCATGAGAGCACTTAGCTGGAAATAGAGTCTTGCTGCTAATTTCACATTCCCAGGGAAGTGCCTAATAGGTCCACCTTAAGTCAGGTGCTCATTCCTGGACTAGGCATCAGGGGTGTTCATTCCTCGACCAATCACCTGTAGGCAGGAGTAAGGTCACATTAGCCAAATAGAAGGGTTGGAGTGAATGGGGCAGTTTCTAGAAAAAAAAGGGTGCTAAGTGGAAAGCTCAGGAAATACTGTGTTTACCAAAATATTCATAAGACACACAGTAGAATGAAGAGTATAATGTATGAGATGATTTATAAATTAACAAAAAGTAAAATGCTTATAATCAGTGTTGTGGGCTATGAGATCAGTGTGTATTATATCTTGAGTAAACCTGAAAGTCAATTAGTATAGGTAGCAAAAATATATT
Source organism: Loris lydekkerianus (assembly GCA_963574355.1). Classification (NCBI taxonomy): domain Eukaryota; kingdom Metazoa; phylum Chordata; class Mammalia; order Primates; family Lorisidae; genus Loris; species Loris lydekkerianus. The sequence goes on from CAUYPK010158042.1 coordinate 10,905, forward strand.
TTTTTGGCTGGGTGGCTCACTCCTGAAATCCTAGCACTCTGGGAGGCCAAGGCAGGTGGATCACCTGAGCTCAAGAATGCCAGACCAGCCTGAGCAGGAGTGAGACCCATCTCTACTAAAAATAGAAAACTAGCTGGGCGTTGTGGCAGGTTCCTGTAGTCCCAGCTATTTGGGAGGCTGAGGCAAGAAGTTTGCTCAAACCCAGGAGTTTGAGGTTGTTGTAAGCTGTGACACTATGGCACCCATCTACCCAGAGTGAGGCTCTGTCTCAAAAAAAAAAAAAAAACAGAGTGAGGCTCTGTCTCAAAAAACAGAGTGAGGCTCTGTCTCAAAAAAAAAAAAAAAAAAATTTATATATATCCATTCACAGATAAACAAAATACAGTATATCCATGCCATAAAAATGAATAGATTACTGATAACTATTATGCCTGGATGAATCTTGAAAACATGCTGTATCAAAGAAGGCAGACACAAAAAGTCACAATTTGTGTGCTGTCCAGAAAAGGCAAACCATAGAAACAGGAAGTGGATTAGTGGTTGCCAGGGGTTGTGGGGAGGAGAAATGGGGAGTGATACTAATGGGTACAGGATTTCTTCTCTTTAAATTTCTGAATATTGCAGAGATGTTTTGGTTACATACATTGCTTTTGTAGTGTTTGGGTCACAGTTATAGGCATGCCCCTCACCCAGATTGTGTGCACTGGACCCATTAGGTGTGAATTTCCTTCCTCTTCTTCCCCTTCCCACCTACTTGATTTTTGATGAGTGTTATTACTTTCTTTTGTTTTCTTTATCTATAAAGGTTTTATCATGCACAGAGGGGAGGGGATTTCAGTCCTTCTTAGCAGCTGCTTTCCTTTTGGCCTTGCTCAGCTACTCCTACTTCATCTTAGCACAGATGTGTGTCCCACCCTTTTCTTGATGAACATGAGGGCCAATTTGTCCTTGCAGACCTTGAGCAACTTCATGACATGACACTAATATGGTGCAAACCCACACTCCTCTTTGATCATGTCCCACAGGACCTTGGTGTATTTGGTGAGGTGCCCATGGCAGTGGCTCTCAGTTTGCTCAAGTTCTTGGTCACCCTGTGACCCTTGTTGAGGTAGCTTGGAGCCATGGCTATGGATAGCAGCTGGAATCTCTGGTGGCTGCCGCGGTGGAAGGCAAGTGTTATTTCTATAAGTGTTGATTAGCTCCAATTTAATAGTGAGTACATGTGGTGTTTATTTTTGAGACAGTTTCACCTTGTCACCCTCAGTAGAGTTCTATGCCGTCGCAGCTCACAGCAACCTCCAATTCCTGGGCTTAGGTGATTCTCTTGCCTCAGCCTCCCGAGTAGCTGAGACTACAGGAACCCACCACGCCTGGCTATTTTTTGTTTGCAGTTTGGCCAGGGCGGGTTTGAACCCGCCACCCTCGGTATATGGGGCTGATGCCCTACCCACTGAGCCATAAGCACCACCCTATTTTTCCATTGTTGTTATAACTTCACTCAGAAGAATGGTCTCCAGTTCCATCCACATTAATACAAGAGGTATTAATTCATCAGGTTTTTTATGGCTGAGTAGTACTCCATTGGTACACACAGACCATATTTTATTCCTACACTCATGTACTGATGGGCACTTGGGTTATTCCCACATCTTTGTGATCATGACTTGTGCTGCTATTCTAGTGCAGGTGTCTTCTTTATAAAATATGGTTTTTTCCTTTGGGTAAATACCCAGTAGTGGGATTACTGGATCCAATGGTAGGTCTGCTTTTGGCTCTTTGAGGAATCTCCGTACTGCTTCCCTTCCCATAGAGGTTGTCTAGTTTGCAGTCCTACCAGCAGGATAGGAGTGCTCTCTCTCTCTGCATCCACTCCAGCATTTGTTGTTTTGGGACTTTCTAATAAAAGCCATTCTCACTCTACAGGGTGGCACCTGTAGCTCAGTGAGTAGGGTGCCGGCCCCATATACCAAGGGTGGCAGGTTCAAACCCAGCCCTGGCCAAACTGCAGCAACAACAAAAAATAGCCAGGCCTTGTGATGGGCACGTGTAGTCCCAGCTACTTGGGAGGCTGAGGCAAGAGAACTGCCTAAGCCAAGAGCTGGACTGGAGGTTGCTGTGAGCTGTGTTACCATGACACTCTACTGAGGATGACAAAGTGAGACTCTGTCTCTAAAATAATAATAATATAATAAGCTGTTCTCACTTTCACTGAGTTAAGTGATATGTCATTGTGATTTTGATCTGCATATCCCTGCTGACTAAAGAAGCTGAGCATTTTTTCCTATGTTTTTTGACCATTAGTCTTTTTTTTTTTTTTTTTTTTAAAGCTGGGGCTGGGTTTGAACCCACCACCTCTGGTATATGGGACCAGTGCCCTACCCCTTTGAGTCACAGGCACCGCCCAGTCTAACTTTTTAAAAAAAGTTCTTGTTCATGTCTTTTGCCCATTTTTTAATAGGGTTGTTTTTCTTGCTGATTTGCTTGAGTTCTTTATAGATTCTGGAGATCAGCCCTTTGTCAGAAGGATAGCATGTGAATATTTTCTCCCATTCTGTAGGTTGTCTGTTCGCTCTAATGATTATTTCTTTGGCTATGCAGAAGCCTTTTAATTTGATCAAGACCAGTTTATTTATTTTTTTGGTTGCTGTGATTGCTCTGGGGTCGTCTTCATCATAAATTCTATGCCTAGCTTGAAGTCTTTAGGAATTTTTCTGGTCAGTCATGATGGCTTATGCTTGTAATCCTAGCACTGTGGCAGGCCAAGGTGGGAGAATCTCTTGAGCTCAGGAGTTCAAGACCAGCCTGAGCAAGCGTGAGACCTCATCTGTACTAAAAATCTAAAAATTAGCTGAGCGTTGTGGTGGGTTCCTGCAGTCCCAGCTACTTGAGAAGCTGAGGCAGGAGGATCGCTTGAACTCAAGAGTTTGAGGTTATTGTGAGTTAGGCTGACACCATGGTACTCTAGCAACAAAATGAGACTGTTTAAAAAAAAAAAAAAAAAGTTTTTCCAACTTCTTCTTCTAAAATTCTTAGAGTTTCATGCCTTGTGTTTAGGTCTGTTGTCCATCCTGAGTTAATTTTTGTGAGTGGTAAGAGGCGCATATCCTTTTTCATTCTTCTGCATGTGACTGTCCAATTTCCCCAGACCATTTCTTGAATTGGGATTCTTTCTCCTAGCGTTATGTTTTTGTCTGCTTCACTAAAAACCAGATGGCAATGTGAAGAGGGTTCATATTGGGTTTTCTGTTCTGATCCATTGGTTTATGTTTCTGTTCTTGTGCCAGTACCACGCTATAGCTTGAAGTCTGGTAAATTGATGTCTCCCAATTTGTTCTTGTTTCTTAAGGTACCTTTGGCTATACGGAGTATTTTCTGATTCTATATGAAGCATAGAATTTTTTCTAGAGCTGCACAAAATGATGTTGGTATTTTAAGGGGGATTGTGTTGATTCTGTAGATCACTTTGGGTAGTATAGACATTTTAGCAATGTTGATTCTGCCAGTTCATGAGCATGATATTCCAGTTGTTCTTGGAATAGACTATGGTGATGACTGCACAACCTTGTGAACATACTAAAAACCACTGAATTGTATACTTTAAAAGTGGTAATTTCTTAGTATGTGAATTATATCTCATAATTCAAATAATTTTTTAAAAATGCTCATCTATAATGAGCTATGTAATGATCATTGTAGCAGCCTGTATAACCCATGGCTAGGAGGAGTGAGAGTTTTAGGTAGCACCTGTATAGCTCAATAATTAAACACCTTGGTGAAAAGGGCACGGGGAGGGATTTAGCTCTCCTAACAAGCATAAGAGAGCTCCTGAGATGAGAGCATTAGTGAATTGGCAGTCTCTACACCTGTGGTGTTGAGAGACATGAGATCAGCTTATATTAGGCTGGAGAAGAAGACAGTTGGGAGTGTGCACATTCTATCACGGACCTGCTCACTCTGACTTAGTCGCTTCTCCTGCCTGCAGAACGCCAGCACTGCGTCTCTCTGCTGAAGATTACTAAGCTCTATGAAAGACTTCTATCGCTAAGATCTGTCTTTCTAAGCAGACTGCTTTACTCCCTCAAAGACTATCTCTTTCTCTCTCTCCTTTCTGCTAAAGCAAATAGCCCTCAGACACCTCAGAGCGATTGTTCCTGAGCAAGATAGCATAGCAGTCGGCTTCTGGAACACAGCTAGATAAGCCAGGGCCGGAGACCAACCAGTCTCAGGCCCTGACAAGCTGTGGCAGCGGTGGGCTGTGACAGATCATTTCTTTTTACTTCATTCTTTTTTAGAGCTCCATGATATTCTTTGATAAGGCAGCAGACTCTTATCTTTCCAGCTTTGTTGAGTAAAATTAAAGAATAAAAATTAGTAGATTAAAGCACTTTTGGCAGTTTCAAATTATTTCTGAAAGAGTTTGGAATTCTAAATATCCTCAGTTAACATAAAATGGTAATTATATCAAAGACACTTTAATATACTTATGATTGAATATGCCTCTGTGAGTGACAATGAGGATTCAAATAGGTTAAGGATTGCTCTGCAAAGGTACTATTTGAATGCACTTTCTACCCCAGTCTTCTCTCTCCCTCCTCTGTAAGGTTGGTGACTCTTAGACTTTCTCTTTTGAGGCTATTTTCTAGATCATTTAGGCATGCTTCCTTCTTACTTTTTTCTTTTCTGACTGTGTATTTTCCAACAGTTTTTCTTCAAGCTCACTAATTCTTTCTTCTGCTTGTTCAGTTCTGCTGTTGAGAAACATGCATTTCTCAGTTTGTCAATTGAATTTTTAAGTTCTAGAGTGTCTGCTTGTTTTTTTTAAATTATGTCAATCTCTTTATTAAATTTCTCTGAGAGGCATCTGTATTCCTTCTCTGTCTTGTCCTAAAGTTTATCAAGCTTCTTCAGGACAGTGAGTTTGAATTCCTTGTCTGAAAGGTCACCTATCCCTATCACTCCAGGATAGGTCACTGGTACCTTATTTAGTTCATTTGGGGAGGTCATATTTTTCCTGATCTTCTTTTTATTGTTGTTGTTGTTTAAAATATTTATTTATTTATTTATTGTTACCATTATTTGATCCTTTTTTTTTTAATTTATTTATTTTTATTTTTTCTGATCTTCTTGATGCTTGTGGATGATCAACAATGTCTGGGCGTTGAAGAGTTAGGTATTTATTTTCATTTTCACAGTCTGGGCTTGTTGGAAGCCATCCTTCTTGAGAACACTTTTCAGATACTCAAAGGGAATTAAGTGTTGTGGTCTAAGTTTCTAGTCACTGTAGCTGTATCAGCTGAGAGTGCCACAAGCCCAGTAATGCTGTGATTCTTGCAGATTCTTGGTGGTACCATCTTGGTGGTCTTGGGTAAGATACAAGAGAGTGCCCTGAATTACTAAGCTAAGTCTCTCATTTCCCTCACTCTCGGTATTGATCTGCTGGAGTTGGCGGAGGAGTGATGACGACACCCTGTCGTGGCCACCAGCACCAGGTGACACCTGAAGCCAGTCCAGTCTCACCCAACGCCCATGGTGACTGTTGCCTGGCTACTTCTGATGTTCAGTCAAAGCCCAGGGGATTTTTAGTCAGCAGGTGGTAAATCCTGCCAGTATTGGCTCCTTCTCTTCAGGGTAGCGTGTTTCCTTCTTGCCCAGAATGGGTCCAGAAATGCCATCCAGGACCGAAGGCCTAAACTCAGTATCTACAGGAGTCTGCTTGGTACTTTATCTTACTATGGCTGAGCTGGTACCCGAGTTACAAAACAAAATCCTCTGAGTGCTTCCCTTCCTTTCCCTAAATGGGGAAAGACTCTTCCTGAGCCAAACAGCCTGTCTAAGAACAGCCTTCCTGAGCCACAGACCCAAGTGCATTGGCTCTGAGTCAGTACAAACATAGGAATTGCCCAAGACTGCAGCCCTCATGGTCCAACTGCCTTACAAATTTAGTCTAGGCCCCAGGTTGCTCTTTGCCAGTGGTAGTGAGGCAGTGGGGCTAGGAGACTTTGGGGTGGGAGATTTCCCTTTGGCTGGGCTGGTCAAAATGCAACCTTCATGGGCACCTGAAGATTTCTAGCATGTGCTGTGTGCTCCTGTGCCAAGGCAGCCCTGAGTTTCAATTCAAAGCCCAGTGATCACCTCCCTCTCCCTCTCCCAGGTACATAGATTCTCTCTCCACTCAGCTGGCTGGCGAAGGAAAGATGTAGGCCATGCATGACTTATCTTTTGCCCTGCTGAGTGCCTCTTCCTAGGATAGCTTATCTGATGTTGGCTCCTCTGATGTGCGCGCATGTGTAGACATTGTTGGATTTGGTGGTTGTGTGGAGGGGCTATCGCTGAAGGTTTCTCTCCGGCTATCTTGCTCTGCCCCCTTAGAAAGACAGGAGCTGTTGAGACTGGTACAGATTATCTTCAGCAGAAGGACTTCACTGTCTTATGTCATTTGCCTACCGCTGCCCATCTGGAAACACCTAACGCAGCACGGGAACTGCTTCCCTCCATTCTCTTCCACATCCTTCTGCTGCCTAGAGCCCCTGTCTTTATTTACAGAAAAAGAGTGAACAACCCTGTCTGATTTCTTATCTTTTCCTAGAGCTGATCAAGGGCCAGTCCTGAAATGGCAGAACTGGTTCTGGAGAAGTGGTGAGGGAGGACAGATGGCTTTTGTTACATCTTCTAACCCCACTGCCACTTTGTCAGTCCCACCTCTGCACTCAGGTCTGACTCTTCGTGCCTCACCTCGGATCCTTTAGTGATGTAGGAACCTGCTTTTGGATATTTCTTTAAAAGATACATAGGAGCAAAAGCTTAAGAACCTGTTACTCTCCTTAAGAAGAGGGATCCCATCTTGTCTCCTTACCAGTTTTTCTGTCTTTATGGCTCAAATATTGGATGATTTTTTTTTTCCCCATGGAAATATTATGCTTCAGGCACCCTATATAGGTAAGTATGCTTTTGTGAATTGGTCTAGAATTACATCATCTGTAATATTTTTCCTCCTTTGGAGGCATGCCTGTTTCTCAATAATAATAATAACCTTAAAAAAGAACGTTTGAAACGCAAGCTACATGCACTTTAGACTACTTTTATTCTGCAGACTCATTTTGAGAAAATAGGCCTCCGAAAGAGACTCTGAGAAGCCAGCAGAGCAAGTCATAGTGGAGATAGCTAACACAAATAGGATTGACAACAGGTCCCTGAAAAACTGGCTTCGAAAACAGTGTGAAAACCTGCAGAAAGATCTAACTTGCGTATAATTAATGTGTCACAACATTAGATAGAAGGAGGGAGCCTGCAGGAAACAGGAAGCCACCCACACAGGCCTGAGGACTCAAGCAAATAGAAGTAAATTTAATGGTATTCAAAGAGGTGTGAGTGCTGATATCTGTAGAAAGGAATGTGCTGAAGTTAAAAAACAACAACAACAAAAAACCCAACTAAAAATAACAAAGGTGTTGGTACAGGACAATCATGGAGGCAGTGCAGGGAAATGGGTGGTACTGAAAATTCAAGAAAGGCAAGACCTTCCGTCATAAGTATCAGATAAAATTGATTACAGGGCAGGAGCCGTTGGAAAATTTTCAGAGTTTACCATCTGACATGTAAAGAGAATGTTACAAAATATATAGTACCAGACTCATGGGGTATATTAAGTGTTGGTGAACTAGAGGGTGGGTGCCTAATTATCTGAACAACAGAAAAGCAAAATATGTATGTAAGCAGGGAAACTCAACAACCCTATGGTAATGTGGTAGAACCAGTGTATCTGGAAAACTGATGGAAAGTAGAAGAGGTTAGAATGTATAACCCATAAATAATCAGTGAGAAAAACGATAGAAAACTTTTCTGAACTGACAGGCCATCTCAGTGTGGTTGTTGAGAGTATATGGACTTGCACAAGAAAAATACTCCCTCTTTTTCTGAGCACCTATCTGTTAAGCTTTAAAAGTTCAAGACAAATGATTTCTGGCAGGAAAGTTTTTAAAACGCTAAGAGTAAAAAAACAACTTGCGATCTTAGACTTTGAAGAAGAAAAAATACACTCCAGGTGGCTCAGTCCTGTAATCGCAACACTCTGGGAGGCTGAGGTGGGTGGATTGCCTGAGCTCAGGAGTTTGAGACCAGCCTGAGCTAGAATGAGACTCTGTCTCTAAAAAAACAGCCAGGCGTTGTGGTAGGCACCTGTAGTCCCAGCTACCCTACAGGCTGAGGCAAGAGAATTGCTTGAACCCAGGAGTCAGGTTGCTGTGAGCTGTGATGTCACAGCACTCTACCAAGGGTGACAAAGTGAGACTCTGCCTCAAAACAAAAAAAAAGAAGGAAAAAATCCATGTGAAGGTAGGAGAAAACACAAGGTTTCTGAATAACAGGCCACATAATTTCCAAGAGATGGAGGCATTTTGAGAACTACAGAAAGTAATGGAACTTTGAAAGAACCTTATCAAAGGGCATTTAACTGTTATATAAATAAATAAATTAACCAATTTCAGACTAGCACTGTCCAGTAGAACTTTCTGTAGCGATAATGTTGGCATGTGCTTCTATATTGTCCCAAACAGCGCCCTCTAACCATATGTGGCTTGTCAACTCTTTGAAATGTGGCTAGTGGATCTGAGAACTGAATTTTCAATTTTATTTACTTTTTTATTGACATGTATTTTTATTTATTTATTTTTAGAAAAATGTTCTTCTATTGCCCAGGCTGTTTATTTAAATCGGCACCTATGGCTAGTGGCTACTGCACTAGCATAAGCCTTTGGGCTGTGGTGCAGATTGCAGCGTGCCCACATGGAATCTCCTAAAATACTTTGGATTTCACCAGAAGAGAATGAAGTGGGAAGGAGGTTAAGCAAAGGAAGACACGTAACACTGTAAATTCTGTGATCATCCACAGTATATAAACTTACTAATTCATAAATTGAGAATAATGAGAGCAATAACTGTATGTTGATGTTTTCAGATTAGGAAAAGTCAATGGAAAAAACCAACATTTGTGGATTTAGGAAAAGGCTTGGAAGGGTACATATCAGCCTTACTAGTGTTTACCTCTGTGGGGAGAATAAAAGGAGATTTCCACTTTCATTTACTCCGTATACTTTAATATGCATTTATCTATCACTTGCTTGAAACTCACAGTAAAAAGTAATAAAACATGTAATCAAATATAATAGAAAACAAAAGGCGTTCCTGTCTGAAGTCGTTCTGAAAAAGAAAACAAAGAGATGAATGAGAAAGATAAGATTAAAATGTTTTGGCTCAGAGCCGGAGCCCGAAGCTCAGTGGCTAGGGTGCCAGGCACGTACACCTCGGCTGGCAGATTTGAACCCAGCCCAGGCCTGCTAAACAACAATGACAACTACAACAAAAACATAGCCAGGCGTTGTGGTGGGCACCTGGAGTCCCAGCTACTTGGGAGGCTGAGGCCAGAGAATCGCTTAAGCCCAAGAGTTGGAGGTTGCTGTGAGTTGTGATGTCACTGCGCTCTACCGAGGGTGACATACTGAGACTGTCTCAAAACAAAGAAAAAAAGATTAAAATGTTTTGTAAAAAAGGAATAGGCAGCTTAATCTTTTGAGTTAAAGAGAAAGTGTTTTATACCTGCTATATAACTCCTATTAAATTAGAAAAAGGAAACAGAATCAATAACAATAATCCTATAGGATAATAGTTCCTAATGTTTATGAAAATGAACCAGTTAAATTTAGCAAAGTGAAGAGTTGTAATGGTGATTGCTGGTTAAAAAAAATAACCTAACATTCTATTGCCAAAGGAGACTGAATTAGTTTACTAAGGGACAAATCAATCTACCAACCAAACATCAACGAAAGCAGGACTGCCTAGTTACAGCAAAAGATAAAGTTCATATCACAGCAGAAGCCAAAGAGAAGTGCTCAGAGCCACGGTTTGTCTTGTGGCAGGCACATGGGAGACACACGTTGGTCGAATCAGTTGCTAAGTGTGTGATTATCTGAACAGAGAAAGAAAACACATAGAAAAGCTGGCAGAAATATAAAAGTAAAAGTAGAATTGTAGGCCTGGCACCCATAGCTCAGTGGTTAGGGTGCCAGCCACATACACTGGGGCTGGCGGGTTCAAACCCGGCCTGGGCCTGCTAAACGACATGACAAAAACAACAACAACAACAAAAAATAGCTGGGCGTTGTGGTGGGTGCCTGTAGTCCCAGTTACTTGGGAGGCTGAGGCAGGAGAATTGTTAAAGCCCAAGAGTTTGAGGTTGCTGTGAGCTGTGACACCACAGTACTCAAGTGAAGGTGACAAAGTGAAACTCTGTCACAAGAAAAAAATAAAGAAAAATAGAATTGTACTTACAAGGTGTCTAAGAAGTTTTGAATAGTGAGACTTGATTTTACCATTAATTGGCCCCATGATCCAGGTCTTTACTTTTCTGGGCTTGGATTCAGTATGTGCGGGAAATACACAGAAGCAGATGACCTGAAGATTCCCAGTTCTAGGTCTGGTGAGACTTCCACATTTCACATCCGAATATGAAAGTTAGCAAATGACAAGTAGGTAAATTACAGAGCCTGATATAGCAAGAAAGGTGAATTAAGTGACAGAAAATAAGGGTAATGGAAATTTTCCTATTTCTTTCTTTAAAATGGATGTAAAGGATTTTTGCAAACCTGTTTGTTATCAGTGGTAGCCCTCTTTTTTTTTTTTTTTTTTTTTGCTTATGTTCTGAACATCAAGTACTCAGAAGAGTTACATAAGGGTCCTAAAAATCACCATTATTAGTGAGACAGGCTAAGCTGGAGGACATGCTTTAGTGTGGAGTCAAATGGGTTTGCTAACTGAATTCCCGAATTAGACGCACCACCCACCCCGTTGCAGGCAGCAGCAGCAGCCAGGATGGCTGGAAGAATCCATGAGAACTTGAGGTTCTTTGTGGAACCTAGGGTGGAGCCAAATTGAGCGTGGCCCATTTATCCTCAGATTTGCTGCTCAGATGAGTCATCCTTCCCTTCTGAAGTAAAGTGACTAAAGGATGGAGAGAGACCAGTAACATTTGATAGAAATCTCTTCTCATAGAAAGCAGAGGACAGGGAAAAGGTGTCTCCCCCTAATAAATACTACATGCTCATTGTGGAAAATGAGTGATTAAAATGTTTTGTGAAAAAGGAATAGACAGTTAATCTTTTGCATTAGAGAGAAAGTGTTTTACACATTAGAAAAAGGAAACAGCAGAATCAATAACAATAAACCTATAGGATAATAGTTCTAATGTTTATGAAAATGGACCAGTTAAATTTAGCAAAGTGAAAAGTTGCTAAAAGGCATGGAATATCGGCCCTTAGCTCACTCCCTAAAGATAACCTCTGTTAACATTTTGGTGTCTGTCCTTCAAAACTACATGTTATTATACAGGTGAGTTTTAAGCAAAAATGGAATCACATAAGCATATAGTATGATAATATCTAAAAACTAATCAAAACTAGTGAATGTAATTCGAATTAGTTATAGACCTGGCAAAGTGGAATGAGTGTAGTGGATGTGTCTTACGGAGCTGCCCACTCAGTGATTTTATCCTCCCTGGAAGTTTTCTCAGTTCTGAAGGCTGGACCTATAGCAGCACATCTCTGTCCCCTGACTTTGCCTCTTAAGCCATACCTAGCTAATCTAGAGGTGTATACCTGACCCAAACTGGGTTGCTCAAATTATTTCTTTTTCTCCCAAGAATTTGGATTGTTTTTTTTTTTTTAGGCAGAGTCGCTCTCCGTCGCCCTGGGTAGAGAGCTCACAGCTCAAACTCCTGGGTTCAAGAGATCCTCTTGCCTTAGCCTCCCTAGTAGCTGGGACTACAGGACCCCACCACAATACCTGGTTAGGTTTTCTATTTTTAGTAGAGTCAGGGTCTCACTCTTGCTCAGGTTGATCTCTGAACACCTGAGCTCAGGTAATTCACCTGCCTTAGCCTCCCATAGTGGTAAGATTATAAGCGTGAGCCACCATGCCTGGCCAAGAATTTGGAATTTAGAATTGAAAGACAGATGTGGAATCACCACTGCTGAATCCTATTAAATTCATCAACTGACGTCTCCAGAGATGCTTGGGTTCCTGTTCCTCCTGAGACTTGTTAAACTCTTTCTGGGGCTTTGCTGTTTTATCTTAGATTAAAAATTTGATTGAATAGATTTGTTGGTCACTTTTAAAAATAACTTTCCTAGTTGAAATCTTAGAAGTTTTTTTAAAACTGACATTTCCAAGTAACCTATTATGCAGAATGGCATTTGTCATTGAGCTTAAATTTTAAAACTAAAATCAGTTTATTTCCAGTTGGAAATGGAAGGAGCTCAGAAGGACAGAGGAGTTTACATGCGACATATTTTCAGGGGAGCTGCAAGCATTCTGACAAGATATGCTTGTTCTAATCCTGTGATTTTTAGTGGATCTCAATAAAGCAAGCAGTGCCACCTCCTTACAGTGCATTTTGGGAAATTGTGTGTGTGCTTCAATCACCACAGTGACTGAGGCACAACACAGTCCAACTCAGTGAAGATTTGCTCTGCCTCTTCCCCGGTATCGTCCCCAAGCCAACCCTGCTACACACATAAATAAACGGATGGCTTTGTAGAACATACTAATAGTGAAAAAATCTTCATGAGGAATTAAGCAAAAAGCTCAAGTTAGAAGAAGGGTGTTGTCATAGTTTTCTGTTGCAAAGCAAAATACCACAAACAGCAACTCAAAAAACCACTCGTTGATTAGCTCATAGTTCTCTAAGTCAGAATCTGGCCTTGACGGTTTCTCTGTTCCAGGTCTCCCAAGATTGAAATCAGGTGTCAGCCAAGCAGACTTGTTTTTATCTAGAGCAGTGTTTTTCAACTTTTTTTTATCACTTGACACACTTGAACCTATAGTTAAATGTGTGTGGCACACTTAAATTATGTTGATTAAAAAAAAAAGTAAAAAAAAGAATATAATTACCGCATATACTCGAGTATATATGGTATACTGTGCTTTGAACTTCTCTCAAAAGTAATTTAATTAATGATCTTTAAAAATTTCTGCGGCACACCTAAGATCCTCTCATGGCACACCAGTTGAAAATCACTGATCGAGAGGTTCTGGGGAAAGAATCCACTTCAAAGTCTTTTGGGTTGTTGGCAGGATTCTTGTACAGGTAGGTCTGAGGTCCACATTGCTTTGCCAGCTGTCAGGATGGACGTCACTCCCAGCTCCTGAGGCTACTTTCTAGTCCTTGCACATGGCCTCCCCCAGCCTCAAAGCCAGTAAATGTGCCAAATTCTTCTTGTTCTTTGACTACTCTGACTCCCCCTCCTGCTACCAGCCAGAGAAAACTGCCTTTAAAGGGCTCTCATGGTTGCATCATGTCCACCCACATAATATCTGTACTTTAAAATCAGTTGAGCTCAGATTTTAATTACATATGCAGAATCTTTACGTGCAGTACCTAGATTAATTTGATTGAATAGCCAATGAACAGTAATCTTGGGGGGATCATCTTTAGAATTCTGCCCCACAACTATTGTTATTGTTATCAAGAGGGAGGCTTAAGGGAAATAAAGATATTTTCTCAGAATAATTAATTTATTCACTCTGCACATTCTGTTCTGTAAATATTTTAGCATTTCCAACTTGCATATTTAGTTGAAAAGAATTTCAGTGCAGTGGTATTATAATTACCAAAGCAATGAAAGTGATTGAAAATTTGTAAACGGAGATTTGAGATTTCTATTGAGACTTTAATTGTTAAATTAATGGAGATATGTGGAATGCAGGGATCTCTCTGAATTTCTTTAACATAGATTACTTTAATATTTCATATTATTGCCTGTGTGTGTGTGTGTGTGTGTGTGTGTGTGTGTAATGGTAAGATAAGTTGTGAAATGGAAATTTTATTTTGGAAAAGCAATAGTTTTCATTTTATTTTAAAAGTATCCCACAATACTTTATTATCTCTTGCATTACAGTTTTTATTTTTTTGTCTAGTTCATCTTCCGTCCTTGTACCATTTAAAGAATAAGGTCTCTAAAGCCTTTTTACAGAGGCTAGACACTGACTGTTTCAACAGCATTTCAGGACCAAAGGATAGATTTTCTGTGACACTTTCTTCCTACCCTTCCCGTGATATAACCAAGGGGATTATTTTAATATGATACTTCATAAATAAGTAAGACCTAGCTCATTTGAGATAGTCTTGAATTTGTCCAGTTTCTCTGCTTTGACTGTTAATTGCCTTGGCATATTATTCCAACTTCAGTAAGGTTGCTTTTCCATTTTCATCATTACTTATCTTAATATTATTACATTTTTTATGGTGTTAGTGTGTGTCTCTGCTCTTTTATTTTCCTATGCTTTTCCAGAGTTGTTTCTGACAAGTTAAATCCAAACTTCCATAAACATTGGTATACACATCTGGCTGCTTCATTATTTCATTATGTCCCCAAACATTCGCATACTGTTATTAATTGAAAAATTAATTTATTTAAAACATACATATTTTTTAAGTAAATTAAGTTTTATTCATTTGCTTCTGAAAATTTTGTGTAGGTAGGTCCTATCACCTATGAAGTCCATTTCCAATGGTAAAGGAGGCATCATAAAATATGTGTGATTACAAGGGGAGGATGTGTCTGATAAAGACTGAGACCTGTGGCACAGAGAAAACGTGCTGCTAGCCTTTGACTGCTGAGTGTCCTTTCCTGCAGTGCCCTGTTGTTAATACCAAGCCCAGATGTCTTCCCGCATACGTGAATAGAATAGGTTTTGTGTCCAGGTGCCGTCATTTGTCTTCTGGTGTCCAAGGATGATGCTCTTCATTCCTGTCTTTCATTCCTCACTTTTTTTTGTAGAGACAGAGTCTCACTTTGTCACCCTCAGTAGAGTGCAGTGACATCACAGCTCACAGCAACCTCCAGCTCTTGGGCTTAGGTGATTCTCTTGCCTCAGCCTGCCGAGTAGCTGGGACCACAATTGCCCGGCTATTTTTTGTTGCAGTTTGGCCGGGGTTGGGTTTGAACCCGCCACCCTCGGTATATGGGGCCGGCATCCTACTCACTGAGTCATAGGCGCCGCCCTCATTCCTCATTTTAATATAGATACATCTTTTGGTTTTCCTCAACTTTGCAGCAGGAGGTTTAGCTTATTAATTCATACATTTGAGGTTGTTAGCAGTGTTTTCTTTTGAAGAAGATCGTAAGAGTTGCAGTATGGTAAATCTTTTGTTCTCTTATCAGTTGCCAACAAATTTGTGCCGCACGTTTTACTTTTAATCCACCCCTTCATTTACTACCCTGGGCAAGTCATGCAGCTTCTCTGAGTCTTGATCTTCTCACCTGCAAGTGTAATACATATCTGTCCTGCCTATCTGCCACGGTGGTCGTTAGATCAAACCATATAGTGACTGCTAGAGAAATGTCAATGTTCTAAACTGTCCTGTACTAGCTGTTAGATTTTATTATCTAATGACCAGTTTTGCAATTGGCTTCAAATTACCTTTTTTACCTCCTCCATCAAAACAATGGTATGTAAAGGATGAGTTGGAAGGGGATTTAGAATTGGCCAGCTGGCCAGCACGGTGCTCACGCCTATAATCCTAACACTCTGGGTGGCTGAGGTGGGAGGATCCCTTGAGGTCAGGAGTTCAAGACCAGCCTGAGCAAGAGTGAGACCCTGTCTCTACTAAAAATAGAAAAATTATATGGTCATTGTGGTGGGCACCTATAGTCCCAGCTACTCGGGAGGCTGAGGCAAGAGGATCACTTAAGCCCAGGAATCTGAGATTGCTATGAGCTAGGCTGATGCCATAGCACTCTAGCCTGGGACAACAGAGTGCGACTCTAAATAAATAAATTAATAAATAAAATCAAATTGGCCAGCTGGGTGGCTAATGAGGTGTAATGGAGATGGCAGCATCTCAAGGCACTAGAAATGGAAATGGGGAAGGCAGATCCCAGAAGCATCAGTAGGTTTTGGAAACGTTTTGGACTTGAGGGCAAAGAGAAGGAAAGACTATTGATCCTGAGTAAGTGAGAGGTTGATTGTCAAGTAGCACAGCAAGTTATGAAGGAGGGAAAGGATGTGCTTCCCACTGAGACTGGCTAGGTTTGAGCTGCTGCTGCTACCCCCAGTCGGAGATGTCCAAAGGCAGCTGGGAATATGAGCCTGGAACTCAGAGAGACTGGGTTAGAGACTGGACCAGGGAATACCTCTGCAGTGAGAGCATCGAATGAAGCAAGGTGGGGACTGAGTGTGGAGCTGTGTAGAATGAACATCTGCACTGAAAGGCCTGCTAGGCAAGAAGAGCCAGCAAAGTCTCTTCCAACCCCAGGTTCCAAAATCTGTGACAGTTCTGTTCTGTAGAGTATGGGGTGTGGGAGGTGTTGGACACTTACTGCTCTAATGAGTTTGCATGTTATAAAAGAGGGCCTTGATCATCTTATAAACCACTGGGTGAAGATTAAATCTTCCAAAGGTACATAATCTAAAACAAAAAACTGAGCAGGAATTTACATTTTGTTAAATAGCCGATAGCCACATTTAAAAATGTCATGTTGCTTTTCAAATTTAATTCTGCCAGCAGACACTGCTCAATAATTACTGAAAGACTAGCTTACATGAAATAAAACTTTAATACTATTGATTCATATTAATTTTCTTCTTTTTTCCCCTCTTTTCTCTTCTAGATTTTACATTGTGCTATAGGTAAGTGTGGTTTTTGCCTCTATGTACAATGGATTCTATTTGTTTGTTTTTTTTTTTAAGTCATAGATGATAGGCTTGGTTTGATGCCTATTGAATATTGAAAAACGAAACTATTTAATCATTATATGTAAAATTGCTCAAATTGGAATGGCTTTTGGTTTCTGAAATCATAGGTAGTATTTAGGTGTTGTCTGTGAGCTCTTTATTAACTATCCCAGCTATTCTGTCAGTTTAAAAGAGGTGCCTCCCACCTTCTTGGTGTGTAATAGAGACACCAGCACATTGATGAAAATGTGGCTGGAGGCCTGGTGCTGGGCTGTGTTGGAGAGCCCTCTCCGTAGTCACTTAATGGTGTATTCTCTCCCCTTGTCTGTAAAATGAGGTGACTGCACGTATTGACCTCTCAGGCGAATATTACATGTATGTATGGACTGGAAAAGTACAATAAGCATGAAGGGTTAGACGAATACTCTGTAAGACATTTCTACTAAAAGCAGATACAGGGTGTTTTCTTTTTGTGGGGAAGGAAGAATTATCAAATCTTCTGGAATGGAACCGTAGCTTCTAATTTAGAGGCGAGGCCCCTCTAATAAAATAAATAGAAATCAATTTTAGGAAGTTGGCAGACCCCATAGAGCCAACTCTTAGTGGTCATTGTACATTTCTGGTTTGTCCGTCCAAGAGAGGATTTGAAGTACTTACTAGTCGGAAGCACTGCTGAAGCCTTGAGAACTATAATCTAAACCACTAAGGCCCTGATCAGTTTAATCCACAATGGAAGTGGGTGCTTACTGTATTCAGGGCCTTGGGCTTGGTACCAGAATTCAAAGATGAGGAGACTTACACTTCAGAAGGACACACAGGTGGAGACAAAAATACCCGTTCATTGTGGGTCTTGCTGAGGCCACTGGGATTTTGGGTTCTGTTTTTTTTATTTATTTTATTTCTCTTTTTTTTTTTTTTTTTTTTTTTTTTTTTGAGACAGAGTGTCAACTCTGTCCCCTTGGGTAGAGTTCCGTGGCACATCGTAGCTCACAGCGGTCTCAGACTACTGGGATCAAGTCGTCATCCTGCCTCAGCCTCCTGAGGCTGGAGCTAGAGGCGTCTGCCACAAGGCCCAGCTAGTTTTTCTATTTTTAGGAGAGACGGATCTTGCTCTTGCTCAGGCTGGTCCTCCCGCCTCCACCTCCTGAGTGCTAGGACGACAGGTGTGGCCACTGCGCCCAGCCTGGTTTGGTCATTCTTAAGGAAGACAGAGCATCTTCATTGTAGCGAGTGGCTCGCATCTCTGCCATTCCCCCACTTCTTACTTGGGTCATGGGACCCTGGAAATGGTTTGCCAATTTTTGTATGCATATTTCTAGTTTATTTTCCTAGCAAAGAGAGAATTAAATAAATTTTAAGCATAAGCTATCAGTTTTAGGGACACCTTTGGGCAGAGAGCGTTCTGGAACCACTCCGGCTTTCTCTACATGGTTGAGCCTGTGCCGCATTTCCCCCTAACCACCTGCTACTTCTCTGTAAAGCTCTTCAATGCGCTTTTTAAGTGTCTTAGTCTAGACTTAGTTTAGACTGCCATAAGAAAAGCAACAAATGTTTATTTCTCACAGTTTTGGAGGTTCGAATTTCCAAGATCAAGATTTAGGGTCTGTCAAGGGCCTGGTGCTGGCGGCTGGCACCTTCTCACTGTGTTCTCATATGACGGAAGGGGCAGGCAAGCTCCCCCAGGCCTCTGATCTCATTCATGACCTAATCCAAAAGACCCCAGCACTTAATACTATTGCATTGAGGATTGCCTTTCCACATATGTATTTGGGGAAAGTATAAACGTTCAGACCATGGCACTGAACATGTATACTATTATTTTAATTAATGTCTCATGTATCAATACTCTGATACCACCTTATAAACTTTCTACCCTAGGAAATGAAGCCTCTGACACATATATTTTTTCATTCACACTAAAAAAATTACTGACTGCCTAGCAGGCCTGGGCAGAGACATTGTGTTGGGAAGTGGAACAGAGAGGGGAGCAGGCCCAGGCTGTGGTTCAGGGAACCCATGGTCACCTGGCCCCTCCCTGTGAGCTCCTCTGTTAGAGCGCACCTCCAGGGCTAGAGTCCATGTCACGCTGCTCGCAGGGTTTCCCATCAGACTGTGAGCTCCTTGAGGGCAGACTCTGTTTTATTTATCCCCAGGGCTTAGCATGGTGCCTGACACACAGTAGATGCTTTACAATTTCCTCAAGGACTTTGTTGTGTCAGTGATTCTCTCTCCTGCATCATCACTCTTTGCTGTCTACCTTTTCCCTCTCAGCTCACAAAATGCTTAGAGTGATCTTTGAGATAGGATCTCGTTCTGTCACCCAGGCTGCAGTGCAGTGCCATCATCATAGCTCACTGCAGCCTCCTGGGCTCAAGCAATCTCCTCTTACGTCAACCTCCCCAAAGCTGGGACTACAGGCGCCCACCACCATGCCAGGCTAATTTTAAAAAATTTTCATATAGAGATGAGGTCTGTCTTTGTTGCTGAGGCTGATCATGAACTCCTGGCCGCAAACCATCCTCCCACCTGGGACTCCCAAAGTGCTAAAATTAAAGGCATGAGCCACCGTGCCCATCCTCTTAAAAATACTTTTTAACCAGCTCGGCGTCTGTAGCTCAAGGCACTAAGGCGCCAGCCACATACACCTGAGCTGGCGGGTTTGAATCCAGCCTGGACCTGCCAAACAACAATGATGGCTGCAACCAAAAAATAGCTGGGTGTTGTGGCAGGCACCTGTAGTCCCAGCTACTGGGGAGGCAGAGTTAGGAGACTCGCTTGAGCCCAGAAGTTGGAGGTTGCTGTGAGCTGTGATGCCAGGGCGACAGCTTGAGTCTCTGTCTCAAAATAAATAAATAAATAAAATACTTTTTAACCTAACCTTTGACCCTGCAGTTCCCTTTTATTGCCGCATAATTCCTCTCCATCCCTTTTTACCAGATATGTGGTGGCCTCTTTCTACTTCCCCACTCCCTTTTGTACCTTAACCCAGCAGTTGGGCTTCTGTCTCCCTTGTATCACAGAAATGCCTGCTGCTCTAAAATCAGCAGCAGTTTCTGCTAAATTCTGGGGGCACGGTTAGAAGTGACTGGCTTGCTCAAGTACCTGGGCACCTCTGAGGACTCCTTCCTTGAGAGCCTGCTCCTTAGGCTTCCACTGTACTGAGCCCTCCTGGCTTTTCTTACCCTCTTTGGTTCTTTTCTTCTTTGGGTACTTCTGCTTATCTCCCTGGCTCTTTCGTGGTGGGTGTTCCCAGGGTTCTGTCTTAGCTCTTCTGACTAAACACACCTGTGGGTGATCTCTTCCCTCCTACTGGCAGGAGATACACATGACACCCACTTCTCTAATTCCAGGCTGTACCTGTACCCCAGTCTCTAACTCATTCATTGAACTCCTCAACATTCACTCTGGGTGCACGTGAGACCTCCTCAGCAGGACCCAGCCTGCTAAACTTGGCTGCCTTCGTATTCTCTTGGTTTCCGCCAGCCGTTCAGTCATCCACCCTAGACCCAAAGCTCATGGATGGCAGTCATCCATCCTAGACCCAAAGTTCGTGGATGGCAGTCATCCATCCTAGACCCAGAGCTCATGGATGGCAGTCATCCATCCCAGACCCAAAGCTCATGGATGGTGCCTTCTCCCTTAGCCACATCCCTGTAGCCAGGCAATCATCAAGTTTCATCAGTTCCATTTCCTACACATTTCTCATATCTTGTTTTTTTTTTCATCTGTATTCAGGATCTCATTGTGTCTCATCTGGACTCTCATGTGGGTCTTCCTGAACTTCTAGGCTTTTAATAATAATAATTAGAGCCACCATTTCTTGAATATTTTGTATGTTCCAATTCCAGCATTCATTATTCATTTACTTCCCGCTTTACAAGACTCATGTCTTTGTTCTCACCACAAATAAATATGTGAGGTAATGGATATGTTAGTTTGATTTACTTATTCCACAATCTGTACACATGTCAGAGCATCGCGTTACATACCATGAATATGTTTTTTATTTGTCAATTGAAAAGAAGAGGAAGGGCGACACCTGTGGCTCAGTAGGCAGAGAGCCAGCTCCATATACCGAGGAGGGTGGCGGGTTCAAACCCAGTCCTGGCCAAACTGCAACAACAAAATAGCTGGGCAGGGCGGCGCCTGTGGCTCAAAGGAGTAGGGTGCCAGCCCCATATGCCGGAGATGGTGGGTTCAAACCCAGCCCCGGCCAAAAACTGCAAAAAAAAATAGCCAGGCACTGTGGCGGGCGCCTATAGTCCTAGCTACTCAGGAGGCTGAGGCAAGAGAATCACCCAAGCCCAGGAGCTGGAGGTTGCTGTGAGCTGTGATGCTACAGCATCTACTGAGGGCGATAAAGTGAGACTCTGTCTCTGTAAATAAATAAATAAATAGATAGATAGAAGAGAAAGAGGCCAGTTGCAGTGGCTCATGCCTATAATCCTAGCACTCTGGGAGACTCAAGTGGGTATATTGACTACTTGAGCTCAGGAGTTCAAGATCAGTCTGAATAAGAGCAAAACCCTGGCTCTACTAACAAGAGAAAAAACTAGCCAGGTGTGGTGGCAGACACCTGTATTCCGAGCTACTTGGGAGGCTGGGGCAGGAGAATCACTTGAACCTAGGAGTCTGAGGTTGCTGTGAGCTATGACACCACAGCACTCTACCTAGGGCAACAGAGTGAGACTGTGTCTCAAAAAAAAAAAAAAAGAAAGAAAGAAAAAGAAGAAAAGTTTCATATCTTGCCAAGTTCACACAGCTGATAAAGCAGGAGTTTAACTTATGGCTGTGTGGTCCAAGTCCATGCATCACACCGCCCCTGAGGGCTTAGGTAACAAGTCCTTCTGAGCATGTCACTGTGCTGCTTATAAACCTCCACTGGTTCAAATTTCTTCATGATCAGGACCCTGCCCACCTCTCCCATCTTACTGTGTCCATTCCCTGCCTCCACCTGTGCTTTGGCAACCCTGACCTTCTCGCAAGCATGCACTACGCTCCCACACCCTTTCTGCCTCTGTGCCTGGAATGAGCAGCCTGGCCCCTTCTGCTGGCTGACTCTTGGCTGCTCTTCCTCCAGTAACTTCCCAACACCCACGGGCTACTCACTTTTCTGTGATACCCTACACTTCACTCTGCTGTTGTACTCTCCATGTTGTGTATGTGGTCTGTCACTGTACCCATATCCCCACCAATACCATTGAATACTTTGGGAGTGAGAACTGTTTCTTATTGATCTATCTTGGCACCTAAGAGTAACTACATAGCACCTAGTGGAAGCTTGGTGAGCATAGGGTCATAATCTTAGCAAACTCTAGAGAAATTTCCAAAACCTGTTCAAAATGTTTTCAGTTCCTTATAAAAAGTAGTGATAATAATAAATATGCTGTTTCTAACATTAGCCTACAGGCAATGCTTGATTTTTTAACTTCTACAAGTTTTAAGTTTATTTTTGGATTTTCTTGTAGCATTCTGAACATTTTTACTTTAACAACTGAGTCCCTTAAAAACTTATTTTAGAGCCTTGAAATGTCTTTGGCTTATGTACTGTTGATGGAAAGTATGGTCCACAGTCAGGCGTGGGTTCCTTACTAGCTGTGGGACTTCCGAGAAATAACTTTACTTTTGTGCACTTTGTACTTTTATTATAAAAAAAAGAGGGATAATAATACCAACCTTACAGGGTTGTTGTGAAAATTAAGTGGAACAGGGCATGAACAACACGCGGCTCGATGTCTGAAATGTGGCTGTGTTGACAATTGCTCCATAAAATGGTAGCTGTTACCATTAACTAAAGCAATGTCATGTCGTAGGATGTTAAAAGCTTTATTCCTGTGGCTCAGTGACTAGGGCACCAGCCCCTTATACTGAGGGTGGTGGGTTCAAACCCAGCCCCAGCCAAACTGCAACAAAAAAATAGCCAGGCATTGTGGCAGGTACCTGTAGTCCCAGCTACTGGGGAGGCTGAGGCAAAAGAATCACCTAAGCCTAAGAGTCGGAGGTTGCTGTGAGCTGTAACGCCACAGCACTCTACCAAAGGCAATGAACTGAGACTCTGTCGCTAAAAACAAAAGCTTTATTCTGCTTCTAATGTTCAATATTTAATCTGTATAGATGTAATTTACTTTTTTTATAAATTATAATTCCTTTGTACGTGAGCACGCTGGGCATTTATTCTCAGTGTGGGTTGGAGTTGAGTTTTATTTATGGCTGTGACAATGTAACTTGCCAAAAATGGCCTCCGGAAACAATAAACTGTAATTCCACAGGAGGGGCTCATTTCTATGAGGATCTGTGTCCTCGTAAATAAGTTCCCATATCTTAGCTTTTTCAGAGTAGGTCGTTTCGTCCCCACTGATCATGCAGGGACAGGCGCTCTTAGATGCCCTCAACCGACCATGTGTAGGGATTTATATTTACTCCGTGTTTTGCCTTTTAGAAATAAGAATTTTTAAAAAAACACACGAAGCTCCGCCTTGAAATGTTTTTCACAAGACTACAAAGAAGAGTTATGGTTTCTTTTCTTCATGGGGTGTGCTGTGTGTCGAAGAAGTGTCACTTCTCTGCGTTGTCTTTAAGATTAAATAGGATAAGAAACATGTGGGATGTGAGAAATTCGAAGCATCTCTGCAGTGTGGTTCCTCGCCTGTGCGAGAGTGGAGATGAGAGGTAGAGGGAGTGGGGCTGAAGATGGTAAGAGGTGACATTGAGTTTTTTATGAAGCTTCACATCAGAAGTCATACTGCCAATATAAAGAACTTAGGGGTTTTCTTTGGATTGAAAACAGATCGTAGCTCAGTCATAGCCCAGAGGGTTTTATGTCTACTGTTGAGTTTTCTCATTTTCATTTCATCCACAGAGAGAAAAGACCTTTCACTTAGATATCCTGGATTTGAGATGTCAAATATTTGCTGTGCACTCCTCTCAAACATCAGCTACCTTTGTTAAATTTTCGTTAAAGTTAATTTCAAAATCACAATCACCTTAACGTTAGTTGGTAGCATATGACTCCAAACTGATTTTATTAGGTAACAGATGGCACCAAGGGAAGTGGGGCAGCTGCTGGGTTGGTCCCTGTCTCCTTTTGTCAAAAATATTTTCTGGCTGGGTGTGGCATCTCACACCTATAATCCTAGCACTTTGGGAGGCCAAGCCTGGAGAATCACTTGAGCCCAGGAGTTTGAGACCAGCCTGGGCACTACTAGCAAGACCCTGGTCTCTACAGTCACTTGGGAGGCTGAGGCAGGAGGATCACTTGAACCCAGGAGTTTGAAGTTGCTGTGAGCTGTACTCAGGCCACTGCTCTAGCTGAGGGAAAGAGGAAGGCTCGCTCTCTCTCTCTCTCTCACACACACACACACACACACACACACATTTCCATGCTACCAATTAGAGTTAAATAAACCCTCTCAAACTGCAACACCCCTCCTATGGCAGCCCCCTTGTAGGGCGTCAGCTTTTAATCAGTGATTTGCAGCGCAGTATTACAAAAGAACTACTGTCATTTGCTTTTAAAACCAGACAGAACCCTCCAAATTTTATTGGAGGAGTGCTCTGGAAGGAGAACTTCCTACAGGGAAAGGGTTAATTCTTCTACATTTTTCTCACCTGGAATTCTGCTTTCATTCCTGTACCCAGCTTTTAGTAATATGGCTGGGCTCTAAAAAAAGAACCCTGCTTTCTCTTGTTCCACTTTGCTTAGTGGAAATTTTTGAAAATGAACTTTACCAAATTATAAGAAAGAAAATAAGGCAATAATTATCCAAAATACAAATAATATAAAAATCGTCATATTCCCAAAGAACAGATCTGTTTCCCTTGCCTCCCTTTTTGCTGCTGGGAGCCGGCACAGCTGCACCTGGCACCCACTGACTCTCTGTAAGCCTTGTTCTTAGAAGGCCCCCCTGGCCCCAAGCCCATTTTTCTGGTCCTCTCACAAATATAGATAAAAACATTTCTTAACCCGATTGAAACTTTGCCTTCTGCCTGGAAGCATGTTTAGTGGTAGTGGCAGCAGAGGGAAGGAGGAAAGTGGGCAGAGCCTTGCCCAGGAGGCTGGTCTGTCCCCCTGCCCATGGTTTCTAAGGTTCAGCCCTGGAGGGCTGCCTGTGTGCAATGAGAAAGTTTTGGAACCTTGGGTGGCAGGTTGCCAAAAACAGTCTTCCCCCCTCCTTTGCAATTCTGCCTTCATCATTTACTCAAGTACTGTAGTTTTCTAGCATCCTGACACCAAAAAGCTCTATGTCAAGGCCATATTGACTATATTCAAACTTTAATCTTTCCCAAATCAGTTAAGCCCTTCACACCAGCCCAGCTTAGCCTAGCTTAGCCTCCCTCTGCCTTGGCTCTGGTTCATACTCTTGCTCCCTGATCAGGTTTCCCTCCTCCCCTCCAGACAGGGAGAAAAGAGAAGGGCAATATAGTTTTAGCACCCGCATCTTCTGATACACAGAGCCTCAGCTCTCCTTCTCTCAGTAAACCTTGTGTTTTCACACCTCCATAATTTTGTACACACCATGGCTTTTGCCTAGAACCCCCAGCTCTGTTGGTTGTCCTCTGCAGTGTGTGAGTATACTGAAGAGGAGGAGGAGAGAAAACAAAGCATGCCCAAAGTGCTTGAGCAGGAGTGGTGGAAGACTTGCCCAGGGCTCACGTACACTGCCTGACACCCAGCACGCTGTCGGTGAGCAGTCCCCGAGTTCTGGGCAGAACGTATCCCTGAGGGTTTTTGTGCCCAAGTGCAGTTCAGAAGGGGAAGCTAGGAGAGCCCAGATTGGGGGATTTTACCCTCTGCTGTCCTTGCAGGAACAAAAAGGGGTTTGTTTCAAATGGAAATCTGTTACTTATCTTCTCTATAAGATTCTATTAAATACTTGCTCTCCAGCCCATCAGAAACCAACCCAAGGCAAGCCTTATCGGAAATGTTACTCAATATGTGACAAATTGGGCTTCTTCGCTCTGGGCCTACTTTTCACTTCTGAGGAAAAACTAGGGGTTCGGACTAGATGCCCAATGCTCTTCAGCATTCCTTATGGCCAGATGTTCTGAAATTCTAACTTCCATGTCACTTCAGAGATGAATGTCAATGTTCTGAGAAGTGGTGTACTACGTGAAAGGAGACTACGCTAGATGTTAGACGTGCCCAGGTATGAGTGTCAGGCGGCTCCTTCCAGGTGCAGTTTTACTACCTTTTTTCTCTTGATAGGTTTTGAAACTGACATCAGAAAGCAGTACTGAGAAGGGGAGACACAGGCACACGCACGGACACAGATTTTCTGACATACATTCACTGTGGCCATCACTAGATGGCACCCTTGGATTAGTGAGGGAATTTTCTCTTAGCAGTTATGGGACTTCTGGAAGACTTACAATAAAAATAGACAGCAGTGAGTCAACAGCTAAAACCGAGGGATGAGCGTTTTAACTGGAGAAGAGGAAGTGGATGTTTTCCTGTCACTGTCTGATGACTTGGTCATTAATATGTATTTGAGGGAATGAAACACTGGAACTTTGGGGGAGGCTGAAGCAAGAGAATCGCTTAAGCCCAAGGGTTTGAGGTTGCTGGGAGCTGTGATGCCATGGCACTCTACCAAGGGCAGCAGAGTGAGAGTCTGTTTCAAAAAAAAAAAAGAAGAAAAGAGGGCAGCACCTCTCTTTTGCTGTGTGCTCAGAGGAGTAGGGCGCCAGCCCCGTATGCTGGAGGTGGTGGGTTCAAACACAGCCCTGGGCAAAAAACGCAAAAAAAAAAAAAAAAAGAGAGAGAGAGAGAGAGAATCACTTAAGTCCAGGAGTTTGAGGTTGCTGGGAGCTGTGACGCCATAGCACTCTACCAAGGATAACAAAGTGAGACTCCGGAACTTCCTACATTGCCCTGAAGGAGATTATCTTACAAATATTTCTTAATTATTAGATAAAAGTTACCTTTAAAATTAAAAATTAGCTAAATTAACTCAATTAATTAATTAAGTGAAAAAGGGTGCTTGCTGTATTTTGGAATTTCTCTGGTGAGATGGTTTGTGATGGTCTGAGGTCAGGAAAGCTTCCACTTACATTCTTAGCTTCAAAAGCAAGGTTGGTCCTGTGAAGTTGGAAATACCATCTAGTGACTGAGTTGAGTAAATTCTCCTGAACTAAAAAATAAAAGTTTGAGTCATGTTTTAGCTAAGAAATTATTTGGTTTATGACTCTGTGGCAAGAGGTGAGTGGTTAAATAATGTATTAATGAAGGGAGCAAGAAACCTCAAGAATGTTTGGATGACAGTGTGTCTTCTTTATAGTTGTGTATAGCTTTCCTGGGAGAGAATTTTTCTCCTCTTCATTTCTCCTCTCATTCATTTTAATTTTTAATGCAGTCTAGCTTGCCAAACTTTTGGACCTTAGCTGTTCTAATATGTGTGTAGTGGTATCTGTTGTTTTAATTTTCATTTCTCTAATGACAAATAATGCGGCTTATCTTTTCATACGCTTATTTCCATTTGCATATCTTACTTGGTAAGGTGTCTGTTTAGATCTTATGCTGATTTTTAATTGAGTTTTCTTACTGAGATTTAGGAATTCTTTCTATATTTTGAATACAAATGCTTTATCAGATATATGTTTAGTAAGTATTTTATTTCAGTCTGTGGCTTGTGTTTTCATTCCCTTAATAGTATCCTTCACAAAGTACAAGGTTTTTTGTTGTTGTTATTGTTTTTTGAGACAGAGTCTCACTTTATCGCCCTCAGTAGAGTGCCGTGGGTTACAGCTCACAGCAACCTCCAACTCCTGGGACCTAGGTGATTCTCTTTCCTCAGCCTCCCGAGCAGCCGGGACCGCAGGTATCTACCATAACGCCTGGCTATTTTTGTTGTTGTTGTTGTTGTTGTTGTTGTTGTTGTTGTTGTTGCAGTTTGGCCAGGGCCAGGTTCGAACCTGCCACCCTTGGTATATGAGGCATGCACCCTACCCACTGAGCCACAGGAGCCACCCACAAGTTTATTTTAATAAAGTACAACTTAACCAGATTTTTCTTCCATGGATTGTACTTTGGCTGTTGTATCTAAAAACTTACTACCTACATGATGACAGCTGTGTGGAGGGAAAAAACCCCTCATTACCATGAATATCCTAATTACCTTGATTTGATCTTTACACAGATGAATGTATCAAAATAATATATGTACCTCTAAATTATGTATATCTACTATAGATCAATAAAATTTTTTAAAATTTAAAAATAAAAACTTATCATCAACCCAGGATCATGTAGATTTTCTTTTAGAGGTTTTATAGTTTTGCATTTTACAGATAGGTCTGTGATCCATTTTAATTTTTGCAAAAGATGTCAGGTTTTTGTCTATAGTTTTCTTGTTTTTTTTTTTTAACATATGGGCACCCTTTTGTTCCAGCACCATTTATTGAAAAGTCTGTCCTTCCTCTGTTAAATTACCTTTGTGCCTTTGTCAAAGGTGGTTTGATCCTACATCTGTTTCTGGGCTGTCAAAGATCAGTTGTATGGATCTATTTCTGGACTCTATAGATCTGTGTTTCTGTTATTTTGCCAACACTGGGACACTGTCTTGATTATGAGTCCTGCAGTCTGTTAGAATAAGTTCTCCAACTTTGTTCTTTTTAGTATTGTGTGGGTCTTTTGCCTTTTCATATAAACTTTAGGATCAGTTTGTTAACACTTATAAAATAGCTTTCTGAATTTTGATTGTGATTGTGTTGAAGCTGTAGGTCAAGTTGGGAATAAGTGGTATCTTAACAATATTGAGTCTTTCAATCCACAGACATGCAGTATCTCTCCGTATAGTTAGGTCTTTGATTCCCTTCATCATTGTTTTGTAGATATTCACATACAAGTCCTATACTTGTTTTGTTAGATTTACACCTGTTTTTATTTGGTGTTATTAAAAATGGCATTTTTTTTTTTTGCTTTCAAATTACTGTTCATTCCTGATACATAGGAAAGCAATTGACATTAATATATCGACTTTGCTATACTTATTAGTTGTTGGCTATTTTTTTTTTTTGTAGATTCTTTGGGATTTTTTGTATAGACATACATATATGATGTATATGGCACAGGATATTATTTATCCCTGTGCCAACCCTCATCTTATTTTTAAGTCCACATTTAATATATTTTCATTGGTCCCTTTGCCCAAGTTTCTCATCACCCTTTATTTTATTTATTAAGCTGTCACCCTGGGTAGAGTGCCATGGTATCATAGCCCACAGCAACCTCCAACTCGGGCTCAAGAGATCCTCTTGCCTCAGGTTTTCTATTTTTAGTACAGAAGGCATCTCACTTTTGCTCAGGCTGGTCTTGAACTCATAAGCTCAAGTAATCCACCTGCCTCAGGCTTCCAGAGTGCTAGGGTTACAGGTGTGAGCCACTGCACCTGGCGCTCATTGCCTTATCCTAGTGGCATTAGGAACTATGAAAGATGGGAGATTTTATCCTATTTGCAAGTTAATAAGTTAGCTTGTTTTATGGATCCTGGCAGAAAACATAAGACTCTTGGAGCAGAGAGAGAGGACTTTAGTACTATGGCAAAATCTTGAGAGCTCCCTGTTCATTTCCATAAGTTCCCATGTCCCCTAGTTTCCATGGGAACAACACAGGTGGGTCTAGATGAACGTCTCTGCATGCAGTGGTTTGTGTTACAGGGGAGGAGTGCAGATCTTGGGCAATCTCCTGCCTTTATAGTGAATGGTAACTCTTTGCCAACAGATGCTACTTTATCCATCAAGGTCGCTCCCTGAAAACACAAACCTAAGTGCCCTGGATAAAGAGCAGTCAGGGGCTTGTCTTTTTGGCATACTTTGCAGAATAAGGTGCCCTCCAAAGAGTAGATTCCCAAGAAGGGCTTGTGAACACAGCGTTCTCTTCTGAGTTCAGACATTCTGAAGACTTTTTGAAGGGCTAACTCGCTAGATATAATATCCGTAATCGAGTCTTTCTTGACTTGAATTTCTTAAAAATGCTGCTCCTTTATTGCTTTGCTTTATGTTTGTTTTGGGATGTCTGATGTCAACCTAATCTTCCCCTTTTGAGACATTTTACCTTTTTATCTGAAGACTCTGAGAATCATATATATTAAATATATAAAGTCTAATAGTTTTACTAGGATATGCCTCAGAGCTGACCATTACAGGACAATTTTCCCAGGGACCTACAAGGCCCTTTGGTATGTATTAATATTATAGATTTGGGCCTTCTTTTATTTCTGGAAAGTGTTACTGGATTAAAGTTTTAAATCCTAGTTGTTTCATTATTCTGTTTTTCTTTTTAGAGACTCCAAATACGTGGGTGTTGGCTTTTTTGCTTCTTCTCTTTCAGCTGCTTTCTCCCTGAGCCTAACTTTTACTCCTTTATCTCATTTTCATTCTCTTGGTTGTTTTGCTTTCATTCTTCAATGCCCTTTATAAAATTTTCATTTTACTCTGTTCTTGGGGCATCTTGAAATTTAGTCTTCATTTCAGATATAATTTTGTCCTTTTCTTACTTTTTTTTTTTTTTTTTTACTGAGTTCAATCGATTTTTTTTTTTTAATTATAGATAAAAATATGCACCATAGATGTAGCCTAACCCATCACCCTCCCTCCACCCAAACCTCGCCCCTCCCTTCCCCTTCCTTGGTCCTTTCCCCATAGTCTTGTGGTATAGTTGGGTTATAGCCTTCATGTGAAAACTATAGTTTAGCTTCATAGTAGGGCTGAGTACATTGGATACTTTTTCTTCCATTCCTGAGATACTTT
>CAUYPK010158043.1:0-14801 GCA_963574355.1 Loris lydekkerianus
GGGAAGGGAGGGGGGAGTTTAGGGTGGAGGGAGGACAATTGGTGGGGCCACACCTACGGTGCATCTTAGAATGGGTACAAGTGAAACCTACTAAATGCAGAATACAAATGTCTACATATAATAACTAAGAAAATGCCATGAAGGCTACGTTGAACAGTTTGATGAGAATATTTCAGATTGTATATGAAACCAGCACATTGTACCCTTTGATTACACTAATGTACACAGCTATGATTTAACAATAAAAAATAAATTAATTAATTAAAAAGATTTTAAAAAGATGCTAAAAAAAAAGAATAAAAGAAACCAATGGAACAAAAGAACTCAGAGGAAACAAAGTTAACAGAGGCAAAAATCATAACTACATCAATACCTATAAAAATAGGAGGGTTATTTGTTTGTATATTTATTTGTGACTGAGTCTCACTTTCTTGCCCCCAGTAGAGTACTATGATGTCACAGCTCACAGCAACCTTAAACTCTTGGGCTCATGTGATCCTCTTGTCTCAGCCTCCTGAGTAGCTGGGACTACAGGTACCTGCCACAAGCCAGACTAGTTTCTAGAGACAGAGTCTCACTCTTGCTCCTGCTCAGGATGGTCTCGGACTTGTGAGTTCAAGCAATCCACCCACCTCGGCTTCCCAGAGTGCTGGGATTACAGGCATGAGCCACCATGCCAAGACCTATAAAAATGTTTTTTAAAGGGAAAAGAAAAAATACCTCATTCATGGAAAAAGAAAAGAATGCTGTTTTAATTTTTTCAAGGAATACTATGAAAACAAGAAGAGATATTAAATAAAGATGATCAAAATGAAAGTTTCCTCAAAAATTGTAAAAATAGGACAAAGATAGAAAATAGTTTCTGTAAAAGAACAGTGTTCAACAGGTATGGGGGAGATTTTTGCATCTCATGAGTCATTTAGAAATGTCTACAGACATTTTTGGTTGTCGCAGCTCCAGGTGAGGTGGGGATAGCTGCTCCGTCATCTAGCAAGGAGAGGCTGGAGGTGCTGCTAAACATCCTTCAGTGCACAGGGCAGTTCCTCACAATAAAGAGTTAACTGACCAAAACTGTCAAGCATTCCAAGGCTGAGAAACCTTACCATAAAGATCATGCAGCCGTGTAAATGTAAATCGCCCCATCTCCTAAAAAAAAATAAAAGAAGAAAAATACAAACTACCAAGGAGAATAAATAAAACTGCTTATACTCTAAATCAGTAACATAAAAACAGGAGTCGAAAGTTACTATGCACTTCAAATTGCTTGTAAGTAAGGAAATATATGTCCAAGTCCAGAATGGAGAGTCAGGGCAGAGAATATATGTGGGGCTGGAGAGGAGAAGAGAAGGACTATAGATGAGCATTTGTGCTCCCTCAAAACTCACGTGTTGAAATCCTAACCCCCACAGTGATGATATTAATAGGTGGGACTTTGGGGACCATGATTAGGGCAGGAGGGGAAAGCCATCGTGAATAGTAACAGTGCCTTTGAAAAGGAGACTCCAGAGAGCTTTCTTACCCCTTCTGCCCCTTGCCGTGGTTACAGCAAAAGCCAAGAAGCAGACCCTCGCCACACACCACATTTGCCAGCACCGTGACTGCTGCCTCCAGAATTGTGAGAAATAAATTTCTGTTGTTCATTAGCTACACAGTCTGTGGTATTCTGTCATCACAGCCTGAACAGACTAAGGCAGAAGCAGGTGCAGGGGAGAGGGAGGGGAAGGGAAAGGAAACTGGCTACATCTTCACCACTTTGCGTGGAAATCTCCTCAACTGTATGAAATCTTATCACTTACAAATTCTGCTTTCCACATAGCTACGGGATACAATTTTGCTAAGTTTCTGCCACTATATAGCAAAGATCCCCTTTTCTCCAGTCTCCAATAAAATATCTTCATGTTCATGTTTAGAATTTCTTGATTCTTCAAACTTCTCAAAAATTTTGTATCCTGCTAATGTTTCTTTACCTGACAATAAAAAATTGTCAAATCATAAGCTCCACATCTCAGTATCCATCTTCTATTGGTTTAAAAAAAAAAAAAAAAAAAGTAGAGTTCAGGGCTTCCAGGCAATAAGTTGAAGGAATAGCCAATGGGACAGGCCTTTTGCTGATGGTAACCATAGGTAGTATGTCATAACAAAAAACGTGGGTTAAATCCTGTCTCTGAGTAACCTTAAATAACTGTTCAAAACTCTCTGGGCTTCAGATTCCTCATATGTGATAGGGAGATTGACATCCCAGGTCATAAGATTGTTTTTGAGAATTAAAAAAATATTAGAAGTGAAGTATTTACCACAGTGCCTGGCTTGCAGTAAGTGTTCATCTGATGGCACCTTAAAAGGAGTGACATCCAGGCTCTCAGCTGGTGTAGTAAAGAGAGAGTTTATTCTCTGTGTTTGAGAATTTACTCATCCTCAGTGCCACTGTTTGAGGATCTGTGAATGTAGAATTTAAGGAACACTCCCAACCAGTTATTAAGGAGAACCCAGGCCATGGTAGCTATGCAGAGCAAGAAGTGAGTTAGGCATACATTTACAGTGTGGGTAAAATGTTGTGATTTGCTTCTCCCTTCAGGAGTTTCTGATGTTTATTTGGGGGTATGATATTTCAGTGTCAACACATAAATGCATACATGTACACACTTCAAGATATTGCTAGCCCAAGAGCAGTGGCTCTCAAACTTCAGTATGCACCACTACCACTTGCAGGACTTGTTAAAACCAGCCAGGCCACAAGCCCAGAGTTTCTGAGTCTGCAGATGTGGGTGGAGTCTCAGAAGAACTTTCATTCTAGTAAGTCCCCAGGTCATGTTGCTGCTGCTGGTTCCAGGACCACAGTGCAGAACTATTGCCCTAGAGAATGAGACAATATAAATCCTTCTTTTGAAATTACATGGCATTCTATAAAGCAACCTATCAATGGTCACATCAAATTAAAATGGCCTTTAAATAAACATGAACCATTCAACACTTTTTTTACACAATTATCCTTACCAACTGGCAGAAATACAAACATATGGATGGCTCTCATGACTGAGAAGTGAATTTAACCAGGTTTTATAAACTGCAATCCATAATATCCTTTTTTTCTCTAAAAATTTAGAGTCCTGTATTTAAAGAGACTGTAAAACCTTTACCCATTTTATTAATACTGGCTCTTATAAAACATTACCATAAATCATCCTTCAGTTTTTGCAGAGTGGTTCAATAAAGTGAGGATAATATAAGTTTGAGACAAATGCTTATTCTCATAGCCCAAGAGGATAAACATAGGATAAATTACATTCAAGGAGTTCAACCTTAGCAGGAATTTTGAAAGCCCTCAATATCTACCAAAGCTAATTGGCTACAGCCTTCTGGGGGACATTTTGAGCATTTCTATTTCTTTTTCAAGTTCTCTATGGGATGATTATAAAAATAGAAAATTTTATAACAACATGAGGTCTTATAAATCTTTTATTTGGCTTCCTAAAAACAAGAAAATTTTGGTGATGCACTTTTAGAATATTTAATGTATTTTAAAAGACTTATAAATACACTAATTTCATAACTATTTATTGAATATGCTTAATTTACAAAGATGAAATTGAAATAAGGTAGACATGGCTCTACCCTCAGGGTACTTAAAAATGCAGTACATTCTGTGTGTGTGTGTGTGTGTGTGTGTGTGTGTGTGTGTGTGACAAATGTGGTCCACAGGAGGAGGCTATTTCCATGCCAATCTATAAAAGATAGTGTTTACATCTCTCACTCTGAACGCACACACACACTGAATCCATCCAGTTTACTTTCCCCCCCACTGCATCACCCATGTGAAGGAGTCGTACCACTAACTTTACAAAAGGCATTCCATTCAGGCACCTTCCCCCTTCTCTAACAGAACAATTCTCATGAAGGCCAATAACCACCCTCCATGTTACTAAATCCAATTTTCATTTTCATTCCTCATCATATTTAATGTTTCCTTGGCAATCACTTCTTTTCCATTGGAATAATATCTTCCTTTGTCTTTCATGCTCATGTTGCTGACTTTTTCTTGCTGATTTTTCTTTTCATCTTTCCAGATGTCCTCTGTCAAGCTCCTCTAAAAGCATATCCTCCATTGCCTGGACCACCTCAAGGTCTTCCTTAGCGCAATACCAGAGCATCAATCACTCTGTTAAGACCAGTTCTCCCAACCTGTATCTCAGTCTAGAACCTTCCTCTCAGTTTCACAACTGTAGGATCAACACTGTTCATATGATCCTTTCCCTAAAATATGATCCAATATTCTCTTCCTCTGTTGCACACAGTCTAGGAGACCTAATTCTCTCTCCCTGCTCCATGCACAATGTATCACATATCTGTAAGCTTACTGCCTAATTGGTTTTTGAATTGTTTTCTCCCCACCTCCACTGTTACCACCCTAGTCCAAGTCCCCCCACCATCTTTAGTCTAGAATCCCAACCACATCCAATCTGGCCCCCTTCAATATATTCTCCTTGATGATACAACAAGCATAATTTTTTAAAAACAAACATCTGGTGATGTAACCTCTTACTGAAAACTCTCTATTGGTTTCCCATTGCTCTTGGAACAAAAGAAAATTATTTAACACATTTGTAAGGTCCATGGAGTCTGAGATCTCTCCACTCCCCCATCTCTGAGGCTGTACTTCTCTTGGTCCATGGGCTCCAGCCTCATCAACTCCTTTTGAGGCCTTAAATACATGTTCCCCCACCCCACCCCCCACCTGCTACAGGTGCAATTCGCTCTGCCCTGCCCTATACTGCATTAGTTAACTCCTATTCATCTGCTGCTGCTAGGCTAAAGCCTACCTTGTCAAGTGAGCCTTTCCTACCCTCCGGACTATAATCTCAAACACAATGCATTTCCACCTCATGGCACTTATCACAGTTGTAACTTTATGTTTATTAGTATGATTAGTTGAACAATGTCAGTCTCCCACACCAGACTGTAGGGCGGGCTATAATTGTTTTGTCATGTATTCTATCCTCAGCACCTGGCACTCCCAGAAGCTCAGTAAGTACTTGTAGAATAAATGAGTGAATAAACAAGCAGGAGTAGCTGAGAGTAACATTAATGCAAACTCTGTAATAAATAACATGCAGTTGGCTAAGGAATAATAAACACATTCAGAGATGCACGTGTCCACTCAAGGAAACAACCAATCATTAAAAAAATGTGACTCTGCCCTAAGTGCTAAGTTCTTCTCTCTAGAGTGTTCGTGAAATTCATAGACCGGTGGATTTGTTGAGTTGCTTTTGCCCAGAACTTTCTCTTCTCTAATCATCTGGTCCTAAGTCATCCACTGTTCCAGTTTCTGTCCCTCAGCTATCCACGTGCCAGCACAACTTCCAGCAGACTGTTCACCTGTTGGTACCAGTTTTTTGTACTACATCACAGAGATAAAAGACACCCTCTGGCGTGGTAATCAGGGCCCTTCATGACCCAGCAGCCCCTGCTCAGCAAGTCCGCTCTCTGATCCCTCCCACACCTGGGACATGGCATTCCAGCCACACTCATCTCTTCCAACTTTTCCACTTGTGCCATACCTGCTCTCCTCCCAGCCTTCACCCAGGGCCTCCCTGGGCCCAGGACACCCTTCCCAATCCCCCGGGCACCCTTCACATCTCCACTTGGCTATCACCTCCTTTGACAACCTTTGCTGTCATGCAGCAAGGCTTGCTCAGGCGCTTCTCCTTTGCGGGTTCCCAACACATTGTCTTCTCTGCTCAGGGCAGGCCTCACCGTAAGGTTTCAAGGGTTTCATGGCCTGTGTGCTTTTAATCCTTTCTTATTAGTCCTTGAAAGTAGAGGCTGTATATTTTTTCAGAGTCGCATCCTCAGAGCTTAGCATGGTGCTAGAAACTAGTAGGTAACTAATAAATACTGGTTGAATGAATAGAGAGAAACCTCAGCTTCTAACACGCAGCAGCTCAGAGTTCAGTCTGCGCTATTGTTCTGCCACTCAGCCTAGTTCTTGTTCTATTTTCCTACACAGATTCAGAACTACTGCAGAGACCCTGAGATGAATGTCTTTCCTAACACTCGTTCTACAAATGTGCCTACTATAAATCGTCACCTTATGTGCATTACTGAGTACAAGACATTTTGTGGGCTTCTTTGTGTTCTCACAGGAAGAGAATAATTTGGCCAAAATGAGTATAATTTAAAATAATTCCCTCCCCACTAGCACTAAGGCTTGTACTTGACTTACACAGAACTTCCAAAGCATGTTACAAGAAACACTATTATCCAGGATGTTCACTGATATTATACAAAAAAAAATTCCAAAGTAAAATATGTTTGGGGAACACTGGACTAAGCAAAGTTAGGTAGGTGTTATTACTGCAGGACTTCTCAGAGGCTTTCACAAGATAATCCACAATCCCCATTGTGAATTTTAAGAGGTGGACATGGTTCACAGCATTTCACCAACATGTTAAACCACAGTTCCAACCACCCCCAATTTGTGGAGCATATTGAGGGAATAGTCTTCGAGAGAACTCACACTGGGAAATTCTGTGTTGCGAATGCTTTTTGTACTTTATAATAAATGTTCCTGCAGCTGAAGTTAGAAACTCTCTGTAACCTTACATGGAGTTATAATGTTCAGCAGTGTCACATTCCTGTTCATGTATGTTGACTTATAGATGGATAGCATACAGCGACTCTCATAGTCCCCTGCTTTGTGTAGGAAATACACAGCCAACAAGATACTGTTTAGGCACAGCTCTGCCTGTAAAGCTCTTCCCACCAGGCAGAATAAACAACATCCACAATGTAATCCACTAGGCCTGGGGTGCCACTGAAGAGACTGTGTCCTGCCACCAAAAACAACAAAAATTACAGAATGCAAGTTTTCCTGCCCTTCCAGGAAACAAAAGTGAATTGTTCCTTTCTTTTTCTTATCTTGAACATCGAAATGGGCCAGCTGGTTCTAATTCTTTCCTGGGCTGTCCCTGGCACACACATCTAACACACATACACACACACATATACACATACCAGTCAAAAATTTTAAAGACCTGCCTACAAAGGTCTAAGTCTTCTTTCATCCAGCAATTTAAAACATATAATTTCTAAAGTACAATAAGAGTCTACCCTTCAATAAATCATTTTGATAAATCCAGTATGGAAGGGTATAGACATGGAATCCGCAAAACACAGTTTCACAATGAACCGCAACCCAACATGTGGTCCAACAGTGTCAGCAGATGAGTAGACTGTCCCCACTAAATAGTCCAACCCTCAGCCACCCAACTTCCTCATGGTTATGCTGTTGTTTACAGTGTGAGATTCATGCCACAGAATCTATATGCAGGACCCTGGATTTGTGATAATCGCTCTATATTTCCTGTTACCAATCAGAAAGTCTTCAAAACTGAAAGCTGGAAAAAGTTAAATCCATTGGGTATAAAAATCACAGAATTATCTACTTCTTTACTGTTCATGATAGCATGTGAGCTGATCTAGTAATTCAATGTGACCCTAGAAAATAATTCAATTTTATGAGACTCCAAGCTATGCATATCCAAGTTTGGCCTGTTTAGCTTTGGGGATAAAAGAGGGCAAAAAGAAGGACACAGGAACTAAATGTGACCAACATTTATTGAGCGCTTACTCCGTCTTCATCAGTGTGGGATAAGAGGGGGTAAGAGGTAGGAAGTGTAAGGAGACATGCTCCTTCCCTGGAGCAGCTCACTCTCTTGACATCGGAGGAGAAGAAAGATGGAAGGGAGGGAAAGTAAAGGCCCTGCCAAGCCAGAAAGAAAGGTCCAGGCAGGACAGCACAGGCCCGTGATAACAAATGAGCCATTCGCTGTCTATAAAGAAATGACCTTATCCTTGATGTTCCTGTTTCAAGCCAAATTTTATATTCAGCCACTTTGTTCTAGGCAGATTCTTGTGACACATTCTAAATAACAACAAACCTCCAGTGCCTCTTTTGACCCTTAACTTTTAAAATTGCTGCTGTCAACACTGAAGTGTTATCCACAAGCAATAGTATTTGTATGCCTTTCTACTCCTAGAACCAAATACAGTAGAACCTCGGTATGTGAACACCAAGGGACAGTAACAAACTGGTCAATGTATGGAGGTGGTCAACATAAGGAACAAGGCCTACTGTACTAATATGTACATGTGGTGCGTGTCCAATCTATGAAAATTAGGTAAACCTAAAGAGATGGTTAATGGAGAGAGATGGTCAATTATAGAGGTTCTACTATAGTTATAAAAACGAAGCCATCATCCACTACCCCTGTCAACTTCTGGCCAAACAAACCCCTCCACATGACCCTCAAGGGTGATAATGACAGACAGGACTAAGAGAGAGAGGGTGAAGGTGAAAAATATTCCTATAGCTCTGGTGGCTCACTCATTCAACAATATTCAGCTTAGAAGACAGAACGTTGAATAAGACATACTCAAAGAGCTCAAAGTCTAACAGGGGAAAGGACACACAAACAGATTGCACAATAAGAGTAAGCACGGCCAATGTCAAACACTAGTGTGTGAGGGACACTGGCCTCGGTAGCCTACATGTGTAACTCATTTCATCAGTACACTTTCATCATTCCCATTTTATAGATGAGGAAACTGAGTCATAGACAGGGAATGGCTTGAATTCAAATCCAGGAAGCCTGTCTCCAGAGCCGCACTCTCTGCCCTCACCTTGAACTTCAATCCCATACTCCCCACTTACTCATGCACCTTCTGCCTCTCCCTCCCATCAAGTCTCCCCAAATCTCATATGACCTTTCTCTTTTCTTTCCTTTC
This sequence comes from Loris lydekkerianus, assembly GCA_963574355.1. Lineage (NCBI taxonomy): Eukaryota > Metazoa > Chordata > Mammalia > Primates > Lorisidae > Loris > Loris lydekkerianus. Next base: position 8,785 of record CAUYPK010158043.1, read on the forward strand.
ATTTCCTTCTGATTTCCATAAACTTATGCAGATGGCTAGAAGAGAACAGTGAGAGATTGTGTTGTGTGATTGGGTTTGGGACTATGGACACAACACAGATACTTGTCTTCTTAAATTTTTTTAAAAATTCAAACCTTGAACTGTAACCAGCACAAGTCACATCTCACTCAGTAGTGGAAGCAGAAACACAAAACAAACAGTTGATAACTTTTCAATGTATCTGTAAGCCAATTAGAAAATGTGATAGGAGGGACTGAATTCACTTATCACTTTTTCCCCAATTATCAAGGTATATGCCATACACAACTCACACTAGTCTGCAAAGTGTAGGAGGAATTCTGATTAAAAAACTGTTGATTCGTTGTAGGGTTTTCCACTTCTCAAAAACTCCCAACACATACCTGACCATCCTCAAAACAATCCCACAAGGCAGATATTACCACATTTAACCAGTAACAAAGATAAAGCTTAGAGATTTTTGTAAAAAACCAAAAATAATCTGAATACTTAAATATGCTTTCTGTATAAAACATGATTTTACAAAACATAATAATATTTTTTTCTACAAAATAGTCACCCCACTTTTGATACAGGGGTCCCACATTCAAGGCTGTACAGGGGATCCCAGTTTCCTAGGCCTGGTCAATTTCGTGAAGGGAACACCCTGAAATTTTATCCTGAGCTGGAGGCCCTGCATTTATTCATTTGTTAATATGCTCAATAACTTTGAAAAGATGATTTTCTACCCACCAAGTCCTGACCTAGACAAACAACCCATGTGGAGACTTCTAACTTGAGTCTCCCTTTGCCAGAAGCTTTGGTGCTTCTTACTCCTGTATTCCTTTCCATCTAATAAATCCTATTTTAACACTGATCTATGGGTTCATTCTTCAAATCCCCAAGACCAAGGACCTACTGAAGAAAGAAATTCCAGTAACACTTTGGAGAACAAACTACCAGAGCTTACCCACCACCATTGAGAGAAACTATTTTTTGGAACTCTATTTACAAAAGTAGAACAACCAAGGTACATCTGCTCAACCTGAGCAGCCCTTAACACTACTGAATTTCACTCTGGTGGGCCTCCTAAACTTCACATTTAGCCCCACTCACAGTGGGCTTCAGGATGTTGAAAAGAAACACTGTGTTTTAACTTCTGTGTAACCGTGACCCAACCTTGACTCTTTATATTATTTCTAGTTGCAGCTGTGAGTGTTTGGGTTCAAAGTCAAATAAACCACTTCTTGTTTCAAGTGATACACTGAAGTATTTAAATTCTCCAACTGCTGAAGCTAAAGACTTATGTATCTATATATACCTGGGGCTTACCAATCCCCCAGTTAAAAACACTTAAAGAAAAAAACCCTTTCTTTAAAAAGGAGAAAAATAAATTATATGATTCAAGTGTAAAGACTGCCAGGCAATCACTAAATGCTTTGAGACCGTCAGTGGTCAATTTGACACCACATTGCACAGCAAAAGAGGCATGGACTTTGGAATCCAACATAACTCCCCTACTTTAAACTCTGTTAGCCTCGTCCTTTTTTATTTTAATAAATTTAGAGGGTACAGGTTGAATTCTGTTACATGTATATATTGCATAGTGGTGAAGTCTGGGCTTTTTGTGCATCTATCACCTGAATAGTGTCCACAGTACCCCACAGGTAATTTTTCATCCTTCACCACTTCCCTCCCAACTCCTGTGAGTCTCCAAAGTCCATTATACCTTTCTGTGTTCTCTTGAATAGCCATAGTTTAGCTCCCACTTATAAGTGAGAACATGCAGCATTTATTTTTCTGTTCCTGAGATACTTCACTTAGGAGAATAGCCTCCAGTTCCACCCAAGTTGCTGCAGATGCCATTATTTCATTCTTTCTTATTGCTGAGAGTATTCCATGGCACTTATTTTCACAATCCACTCATCAGTTGACAGACATATATGTTGATCCTATCTTTAATTGTAAACTGTGCTGCAATTAACATACAAGAGCAGGTATTTTTTCTAGGTAGATGTCCCCCAGTAGTATTGCAGGATCAAATGGTAGAACTACTTTTAGTTCCTGGAGAGATCTCCAAACTCTATCCATAGACGTTTTACTAATTTACACTCCCACCCATGGTGCATAAGGGTTTCCTTTCACGGCATCCAGGTCAACATCTACTGTTTTTGACTTATTAATAATAGTATTCTAATTAGAATAAGAAGGTATTTCCTGTGCATTTTCTTGATGGTTAATAATGTTGAGCATTTTTTCATATGTTTATTGGCCATTTTTATATCTTCTTTAGAAAACGCCTGTTCATGTCTTTTACTCACTTTTTAAAGTGGGTCATTTTTTTCCTTGCTGAGTTGTTTGAGTTCCTTGTAGATTCGAAGTATTAGTCCTTTGTTGGATGTATAGTTTGTGAACATTTTCTCCCATTCTATAGGTTGCCTATTTATTCTTTGGGTTATTTCTTTTGCTTTCTTTTGCATTGAAAAATCTTTTTAATTTAATTAAATCCCATTTTTCTATTTTTGTTTTAATTGAATTTGCTTTTGGGGTCTTACTCATAATTTGCTTTGCCTAGCACAATGTCCAGAAGAGTTTTACCTAGACTTTCACTTAGGATTTTTTTTATTTCAGGTCTTACATTTAAGTCTTTAATCCATCTTGAGTTAATTTTTGTACATGGTAAGAGACAGAGATCCAGCTTTATTCTTCTGCATATGGCTATCCAATTTTCCCAGGATCATTTATTGAAAAAGGTGTCCTTTGCCCAATATATGTTGTCAAATTTGTTGAAGAACACCTGGCTACCAGTAAATACCTTTATTTCTGGTTTCTCCATTCTGTTCTGTTAATCTGTGCATCTACTTTTATACCAGTATCATGCTATTTTAATTACTATAGCCTTGTAGTATAATTTGAAGTCAGGCAATGTGATGATGCCTGATTTGTTCTTTTTGCTCAAGATTTGCTTTGGCTATTTGGGCTCTTTTTTCTTTCCATATAAATTTTAGAATTTTTTTTTTTTTTTAACTCTGTGAAAAATGATGCTGGCATTTAATGGAAATTTCATACTTTAAACAGTAGGGTCATTTAACAATATTGATTCGTCAATCCATTCGCATGGGATATTTTTGCATTTGTTTGTGTTGTCTATAATTTTTCATTGGAGATTTATAGTTCTTCTTGTGGAGATGCTTCCTCTCCTTGGTTAAATTTATTCCCAAGTAATTTATTGCTTTATTTTATTTTGCAGCTATAGAAAATGGGATTGAGTACTTGATTTGGTTCTCTGCTTAGTCATTGTTGGGGTATAGAAATGCTTTTGATTTTTGTATATTTATTTTACAACCTGAGACTTTGCTAAATTCATTTATCAAATCTTCTATCCTTTCAAAGTCTTTAGAGTTTTCTAGATATCCCTTAGCAAACATGAATAATTTAACTTACTCTTTTTTAATTTGCATGCCCTTTTTTTCTTTCTCTAACCTGATTGCTCTGGCTAAGACTTCTAGTAGTAGGTTGAATAGAAATGGTAAAAGTGGGCATCCTTGTCTTGTTCCCATTCTTAAGGAGAATGCTTTCAACATTTCCCCATTCAGTATGATGTTATTCTTAAGGGGAATGCTTTCAACATTTCCCATTCAGTATGATGTTAGCTGTGAGTTTGTTATATATAGCTTTTATTATTTTGAGGTATGTTCCTTTTTTTATTTTTCTTACCTTTTTTGGTCTGGCTTTTTCCAATCAGTATAATTATCTCTTTTTATTTCAAAATAATACCAATGTACAAATGTTTGCTTCTTATATGCTGAGTTATTTTAGGACTTTATCATGAAACAACGTGGGGGGGCAGAGACAAGATGGCTGACCGAAACCAGCTTTCCACAGAGGCGCCTGTCCAGAAGGAGAGTTAAAGGACAAAAATTTAGCAAGTAACCTGGTGGATTTGAGCTGCACCAAGAGAGAAGGCTGAAGAACGTAAATCAACCCTGCTGAGGTGAGCTGCGACCACAAGTATACAAACAAAAGGTACAAAATCCATCACCAAGCGGATGTCCCCTCCCCTATGAGAATGGCTTGGAGTGCCCCACAAACAAATGGGCAGAGTACAAAGGTCCTCCCACTAAACTCCATGGGACAGACCCTCTAAAAACTGGACCTGCCTCCCCTACTAGGGAGCTTTGGCATTCTCCTGCCAGGCATAAAACTGTATAAAACTGTATATACTCTCTACCTGCAACTCTGAGCTCCCAGCACTCCCCTCCACTCTCACTCTGAGGTCTGGAGGCCTGTCCCCCAGGAGTTCAGATTCTTGGGTGATTTCTCAAGGGGTGTGGACAGTGCCTAAACTGCAGCTGGTCAGCGCTGACTCTGGGCACTGGAGCGAGGACAGAATGGTCAGCTGAAAGGGAACCAAACCGAGCCACAGCAGTTCCCTGAGGCATGTCTTTTAACAGCAATATGGCCAGGCATAAAACTGTATAAAACTGTATATATTCTCTACCTGCAACCCTGAGCTCCTAGAACTCCCTTTCACTCTCACTCTGAGGTCTGGAGGCCTGTCCCCCAGGACTCCAGACTCTTGGGTGATTTCTCGGGGGGTGTGGACAGCGCCTAAACTGCAGATGGTCAGTGCTAACTCTGGGGCATGGGAGTGAAGAGAGGACAGTTAGCTGAGAGGGAACCACACCAGAGCAGCTGTTCCCAGTGGCACAATCTAGCAGCCATCTTTTAGCAGCAATACGGCTCACACCCAGATATTCTGAAGCCACACCCCTGTCTCCCTGAGCAACCAGAGAAGGCCCGCAACCACCTGTGAGTAAAGAATTTGCCTTACCTACTCACAGACCTGGCAAGCTCCCAGGGCAGGGCTGACCCAGAGTACCGATTTACTGAGCCTAAGACGTACCTGGCCCTCAGAGGATCATCAGCCTATAGACAAAGGAAGGCAGCAGGAGAGAACTGACAGTAACTTCAATCAGGGGCAGGGCTGGACCTCAGTTAACACCCTCCAACATTCATCAAGGATCCAAGGTTGTCAGGCCTCACCTCCTCCTGCTAGATAGAGGTAGAGCACAGTGGCCTGGAAGATTTCCTTGTGATTCAGGCAGGTACAAATCCCTGGAGTATCTGTTCACTACAGGCAACTGGGTCAGCCAACTTCAGGGCTATCAATGACTGGGTGTGACAGTGGTGCAAGGTGAAGAAGGAGGCATCAACCTTCCCAGACTGATCTATTGGCTGGGTGGCTCCTCCTGACTCCATGCAGCACTGGAGCAGGCCATATCAGAGTAGTCACCAGACCTCTGTGATCCAGGTCCCAGAGACCATTTAAACTCTCCTACCCAAGACAGGTGGTGACTGAGACAATTGATTTAGACCTTTTGAACTGAGCCAACTGCCTGAGGATTATTCAGGGGGTGCCCTGGGTGTGTGGTTGTAGGAAGGTTTGATTTTCCTTTTCCAATTGTTGCCAGTGGTAGGTTGGGTGACTTAACTGTGATATTCTCCACAGCTGAGACTTCAACCCAGAGTAACTGTTTCACTAGGGTCGAACAAAAACCACCTGAAAACTAGACAGAACCACTTAGCCCCACAACCCCAAACAGGGCCCCAGTTTCTCAGGCCACAGCCCTGTACAGGTCCTCGACAAAGCTCCAGGGGAAAAGTCAAAGGGAGTAAAACAATCATGGGGTGGAATCAGTGGAAAAACTCTGGTGACATGAATAACCAGAATAGATCAACCCACCCAAAGAAAAATATTGCAGATCCAATTGGAGATCCCATTCATAAACAACTGGCTGAGATGCCAGAAATTGAATTCAGAATTTGGATTGCAAACAAGATTAAGAAAGTGGAGGAAAATTTGGAATTAAAACTCCCAGCAGCAATTTAAAAGTCGGAATTAGGAATTCGAGGAGAAATTCAAAAGTTGTCTCTAGAATTTAATGAATTTAGAGACAAAACCACCAAACACTTAGACACACTGAAGCAAGAATTTGCAGCCCTCAAAGATCTGAAAA
>CAUYPK010158045.1:0-36432 GCA_963574355.1 Loris lydekkerianus
AAGGCTATAACCCAACTATACCACAAGACTATGAGGAAAGGACCAAGGAAGGGGAAGGGAGGGGGGATGTTTGGGTGGAGGGAGGGTGATGGGTTGGGCCACATCTATGGTGCATATTTTTATCTATAATAAAAAAAAAAAAATACTCTTTCTACATCATTATCTTATATAAAACAGAATGTAGTTTTCTATTATCCATACTTCATAGGTGAGGAAATTCAGGTTTGGAAGAAACGATGTGACTCTTCAAGATCTCATGGTTGATCATTTGCTGTGCTGGCACATTAAACTGTTTTAGAAAGAATGAATGAATGCCACTTCTTGTACATGACAATATTAATGAAATTAATCATCAACATAATAAAGTGATCAACATGTATCAGAGAAGATGCTTGGTTGGTACAATGACTAGTTCAATGTCCAGTGGATATTTCTAAGTCAATTCACTAATGCTATATATGTCAGTCATTCTCTAAGTCATTAACACTGGCCATTCATTCCTACTGCCAGATCCCTATCCCTTCCAGTACCCACTGATAAAAGCCACCCCTCTAAGGATTAAACTTAAAAATAATTTCCTCAAGCATTATTCTGTCATCTTCATCACTTGTACACAGGGGCCCTTGCAGTTCTCAGCACATGGGGGTTCTCAATACATAGCTTGCTAAATAAGCAAAAGGCTTGGTGCTTTTTCTTCTTATTTTTTCCCATTGTCCCTTGGTCTGTCTGTGTCAACTAACTTTTGCTCTGCAGTCTAATCACTTGTTTACCTGTTTTCTCCAGGTAAACGTTTTATGGGAAGGATTGTCCCATAAAAGTTCTTGCCCAACTCTTTGTCCTATCACCTAGCACAGTATGTGGCACAAATAGGTGCTTAACAAATACTGGTGGAATAAACGAAAGGTGAAGTTTTCTGAGTCCCTTTGGACTCCCTTTGTATCGAGTTTCTATCTTTCTATGGGTTCCAAATACAACAGGTAGGTACTTACTAAGAGGGTGCTTTGTGTGTTAGGATTATTGTTTAGTCTCATTGGAAAGAGGTTGGAAGAAAGATCGTTCTGGTAGAGTTACCATGAAACATTTTTTTAAAGGAAATTAATAGCAAAGGTCTTACATATGTAATGTTTGTAAATAAATGTGTCCTACATGCAGCCTGCCTGCATTTCATCTCAGGATTAGTAAAAGATAGGAAATATTTATTGATTGAAACAAGAAAACCATGGTATAGTGAAAAATGGCAATATATCAAGAAGAACGTGGGTCTTGTCCTACCTCTTTCTCTGGGGTATTTCATCTCACTGAGAATGTTTCCCTAATTGTAAAGTAACCAGGGGAACAACAAAAGCCTTCATCTCTAATAGCTGTTATCCCTTGTGATATGGTAAGCAATAATTACATCAGTCTCTTTTTCTCCCCTCTTTTCTCTGAGTTTGTAATGTATTTTCTAACTCAAATTTAAAGCGTTTTTATCTCAATGGTGATTATATTAAGAACTTATGATAAGTGAAAACACATTTCAGGAAATAACTTTTTATAACTTTTTTTTAAGGTCTAATTTCCACGTGTTCTATCTTTTCCCTCCTTCACATGCTCCTGTCTGCTTCCCTGGCAACCCCTTTTCCTTCTTTGTTTTTTAAGGGAAATTGCATTTGGGCATTTTTGGTTCATGCCAAGGTAATGACTAAAATATTATGTGGTTAAAATGACTTGATATTTAAAATGCCAATTCCTTAAAATTAAGAAAAGGATGACTGAAATTGATATCTTTGTACCTTGAAGGATATTTTATTTTGTTAGCACCCCCAGTGGGAGGAGGAGGGAATGTCAGCATTTCAGTGGTCCCATGTTGGAAGTAGGAAGTTGACGTAGACATATTACATCCAGTCTCTTCCAACCCAAAGAATCAGAGGTCTTACTGTCTTATTCTTTGCTTTGTCCATTTGGCCTTGTATCACATTTGTAATCATCTCAGCAAAGTGTTAGTTTAGTCTGTATTTTCCTCCTAGGGCCTTTTCCTTTATGCTCCACCAGAAAGTAAGTTTTATTTGGGGCCACCATATCAGTAATTTTTGAATGACAGTTGCAGCCAAACTCAACTCTTACATATGGTCTTTGAAACAAATGGTGGCATGAGTTTCTCTTTTTCTGTGGTGTAGATATTGAAAAGACCTAGCACTATGGAAAGAAGTGAAGCTGTCAAGAAGGCTGCTTTATTTAAATTGGATCATCAAGAAAACCCTCAGTCATCACCAGGTCTTAGCAGAAGACTCCAAGTGTCCAGACAAATTGGGAAAAACCATTGCACTCCATCTCTAAGGAAACCAATTGCCCTCTTCTCTAGGGTCCCGGGTCTTCTCTTTTGCATCTTATGCTTATCCCGTAAATGTTCAGAGGCTAGCCAGCCAGGCCCCCCATGCTGGCTGCTCCAGAAAGCACATCTATAACTCCAAGCAGTTTGTCATCTTGTTTTCTTACTCCTAGCAATGCAGGCAAAGGGCAAGGGATTATTAGCACAGAAAGAACTTGTTCAGTCACATGGAAAAGCCATACTGGAGGAACCAGTAACACTTTTAGATTAGTTGTCCAAATGGGGGACGGGGGAGGGGAAGAGTGTAGCAAATTCAACTCGAAAAGGTAGTTTATTTGAAATAAGTTTCCACCTCTCTCTGTGCACTTTGACTTAAATTCCTCTCAGTTTGGGGGATTTCTGTGGGTCTTATTTTTCTAAATAGTTTACTCTTTAGTTTAAGTAAATAGAACTATCTGATCTCTTTCACCATTTTATCCATTGAAAATCTTATAATCTTGGAGCCATTTAGAAATACAGCATATTAATTTTTCACTAGTGGAAACCAGGATCTGGGAAGAAATATTATCATTTCTGTGGTTTGACCTGTGATTTTAGGAATATTAGTATTTTATTCGTAGCTTAAATTTTGTTTTGACAAGAGCATACTTCCTCTTTAGCTTCCCCAAGTGTTTTGGCACATATATCATAAGTTTTTAAAAAATAAGATAAATTTATGTATTAGATTTTTTTTTAATTTCAGTAATGTAGAAGAATATCAGACTAGAATCCAGTCTGAGCAATGATTTTCCTAGCTCACTGACTTTAAGGATTTCAGGTCACCCCTCCAGGCTTCAATGTCCCTAAGCATCAAATTGGCATAAGGTTGTCTTTTCCTCAAGGAGATAATATATGTAAGGATACTTGAATGGTTAGAAAATATTCTGTAGAAACAAATGTAAGCTTTATGTACATGTATTAAGTTATCTCTTAAATACATACGTTATCTTAGAATTTATCATTTCATGATATCTCAGAATTTATTTCCAAATATCTGTAGTCATAGAGTTTAAAAATGTAATTTATCCTAACTGACAAGTTGTTTGGCAATTTTGGCCAACAATGCTTAGATGAGTTAGGGTTGTATGTTAAACTTAATGTTTTCGATTTCAATCATTTAAATCTCAGTTAATAATAGTACTTAATGAACTAGTATATGCACAAATAACGGAGAATTAAGATAAAAAGATTAGACATAAAGAGGGGATATAAAGGTTATTGGCCTGTTCTCTTTCTCTAGGATTGTTTAAGTCCCTGTGTTAGATCTTCATACCAATGTATAGAATACAGAATTTATTACTTGTTTTCTTAACCTAATTTTAAGAGTCTGTTTATAAAACTATGATAGAAAATTTTATGCCATTTGTTTAACGTTTTTTCCTAAGATTTAGTCAGTTACTCTAGCTGGTTATTTGTTTACATGAACTAAAATCCACTTAAAAGCTATCTTATTGTCTTGAAAAAAATTATCATTTCCTTCAATGAGTAAGAAGTTGACAAAGTGGCAATCCCACTGCTGAGACGATGGAGGATAGTAAAGATGTGGTGTGGCTTTCAGATCTCACTGCTTTTCATCATCCTTTCATACGTTTTCCCCTCTTCTCCTGGATTTTTCAACCTCTCTTCCTTTTTGCCTCTAGGGAGAAGGCTCTAGTGAAGGACACTCATTGAAGAGCTACGTGGAAGAAGTGAGTTTTAAGATGGCCTTATAAGACTCACTCAGGCTTTCTCCATCCATATGCAGGGTTTTTTGTCTGCATATGTTCAATGGGGATGTCCACAAAACCAAGATAACAAACAATATGTTATCAAAATGGTTTTTGCTTTCCATTTGCAGAGAGATACTGTGTGTGAGTTCAGTCACCCTGCACATGAAGGTAAAACTCCATAAGCCTAGTGCTATCATAGGTTTTCATTCACAGACATTTGTTGATATCCTAATAAATGAGAATCATGTGTTTTGTATTGGGCATGCACAGAAAAGACATGATCATTGTTTTTATTGAGAGAATGATCTATACTATTCTGCATTCATTCATGTGACAAATGCTCTTTAGGTTGTTATTTGTGTAAATCCTTCCTCAAAGTACTGTCCCAGCAATTAAAATGTATGGTAGATTTCCCTTAAAAACCCCTGTACACTTCTGGATTTATTTTTGGAGATATCCAAGGATGTTCTGTGTCATAGAACTTCTAACTGACTGCAAACTATTTGGGAACTCTCAGATACACCAGTGGAAGTGAACAGGAAACTCTCGGTTTGAAGCCAAACCATAATAGCTGCTAAATTAACTATCTAAATCCCATGCAGGAGAAAGGAGCTGGTGCAGGAGATATCATAACAGCACAAAATATCTGGTTTGATTATTACTTCTCAACAGAACAGAATCCATTTCACTAAATATTCTTGCATGTATAAATTCACTCAAAAACTTTGAGTGGCCTCCTGAGGGTGCTCTCTAGTTCATACATTTGTTCAAATGAGTGTACCCATACCTAAACTCTATACTCCAAGTATCACTTGGAGAAGAAAAAGAAAATCAGAGTGAATAGCACCCCTTTGAGGCTCTAACATTTCTGATTTGCACACTTATTTGGAGGTGGTTGAGGCTTTGCCAAAGGCACACGGAGAAGGAAGAGCAAAAGGAAAGAAAGAAATATAAATTAGTACAATTACTATGGAAAACTGTATGGAGGTTCCTCAAAAAATTAAAACAAGAACTACCATATATGATTTAGCAATTCCATAGCTGGGTGTGTATTCAAAAGAAAGGAGATACATAGAATAGATATCTGCACTTCTATGCGTATGGAAGCCCTATTCACAACAGCCAGAATAAAGAAAATACCATCTATATTCACCATGGAATATTATTCAGCCATAAACAAGAATGAATCCTATTGTTTGCAGCAACACAGGTGGAACTGGAGGTCATTATGTTAAGTGAAATAAGTCCAGCTCAGAATGACAATGATCACACGTTCTCAGTCATTTGTGGGAGCTAAAATGGTAGATTGCTAGAGACAGAGAGGCCAAGAAGGATAGGAGAGGAGGAGAGAATGAAGAAAGGTTTATTAATGGGTGTAAATATACTATATGATAGAAGAAATAAGACCTAGTGGGGACAGATACACATCTGTAGGGTGACTGTATATTTCAACATAGAAGAAAATAATTTGAAAGTTCCCATCATAAAGAAGAGACAAATATATTTAAGGTGATGGATATCCTAAATATACCAATTTGATATTTACAAATTATATTCATTATATTAAAATATCCCATGTCCCTCCTAAATATGTATACCTTTCATGTATCAATTAAAAAATTAAATTATAAAAGGAAATCACTAGATAGATGTTCTGCATTAGGTGAGAAAAAGTCAAAATATATGGAACAAAAAATTGGAGGGTTGAGGCACTAACCTAAATTTCAGTTTAATGAATTAGATGCAGAATTTGAGTAGAATACATTAAAGCAGTAGCCCAGGGGGGCAAGACACGATTGCAGGGTGCACCCCAAAAGAAACTCCCTTGTGTTTGCCAAGTTCTTGGCTTAGCATTCTGCATTAGGCCCTGGCCCTGGGAATGGTGACCCATCTCCTGAAAGGGGGTGACTGGTCCCTCTTATAATGTGTCCTGCCTAGGACTAGGAACGGGAGCACCGAGGTGCTGGTACAAGATATGGACTTTCTACCAATGATAAAACTTTGAGAACGACTGTTCTTCTAATTGTATAGTTCCTATCCAAGAAAAAGAGCCATATTTTCCCTTTAATTACCAGTGTCTAACCTAAATGTGCATGTTGTATGCAGTGTAAATGCTTCATATGGCAAGACTGTTGAGAATTTGTGCTTTTTAATTGGAGGTATTAAAGGGCATTGCTCTTCAGAGTGTGGTCCTCTGACTACAATATTGGCAGAGGGACTTGCAAGACATGCCAAAACTTGGGGCTCACCCCAGAACCAAAGGATGAACATCTGCATCCTAACAAAATCTCTATATAATTGGCAAGCATCCTAACCGTTGAGATACTCTGCTCTATTTTTTGCAATATTATTTTTAGAGTAACTGCATGCATCATGAAAATCCCCAATTTTGTATAAAATTGGTAAAGAGGAAACCTTTATTAATAAATTTATGTTTTGCTTATTCAACTATTCTCAATAATAGTTTTTTGGTTGACTGGGGATATAAAATCTCTCTATTTTGTAAGAGTCATTACAGACTTTGAGTTTGAACCTTGCAGTACACGTGGACTACCTTTTTGGGGGGTTTAATATCAAATAGTACTTTCATCTAACATTGGTTGCTATTTAGATTTTAGCTCTTTCCTAAATCAACAAATGATCATCTTTTGCAGTAAAACAGTGTGATCTTAATAAGCAAAATGTTATCTTGTTAATAGATGGTTTCTTTTTTGCAGACATTAATCCATGTGGTTCTGAGGAAACATACACAAACTCTTCTCCATCAGGACCATGTTTAGAATGGGAGCCACAAAATGATGGGTTTTGTTTTTTCTCACTGAGGCTCTTCTTTCACTTCCCCCTCCTCCTTCAATTAGTATAATCAGCAAACAATGAAGAATGTTATTTACAAATGTTAGAAGCACTGAAGTTCAAATTGAGCTAGCAAACATTTGCTTTTATTTAGTACACACTAAAACTCAAATAAACCCCACAGCGTTTACATTTTTAATATATTTAACATTTCTTGCTAAAGTTTGAACAACTCTTTGCGGATCAAAGTCTCTTCTTTTTTTTTCCAAATCTAGACTTATAATGAGCCGGAATCACAACCACATGACCTTAGGCCTTTTTGTTTAGAGCTAAACCCAAAGTACAGAGATAATATGGTTTCCTCTAAAGGTAAAGCTGAAAAGGGGCTTTTATTCTCAATTTTCTACTTTATGAGTCATTTTTCCAGACTAAGGTTTATATTTTTGACCAAATCAAAATTGACATATAGCAGTCTGTTTTTCTTGATCATTGAATAGCCCTGATAGTTAAATGTTTAAAATTACGTGCCTTTTACGTGTAAGATGCTTGATAACTCACCTTAGGAATAATTGACATCACAAAAATTTTAGCATTTAGAATCATGATATGAACATTCATTCAAAAAAGGATACAATTTAAAACAATTTATCAAATTCAAAGACTTCCAAATCTCAGTTGTCATACCTTTCGTTGAGAACCTAATTCATTTTAAATATTGCTTTAGCCAGATGAATAATTAGGAAGCAACATAGTATCCGGGCTAAAGAGTGTCCTTATCATTAGAGACATGATCAGGAGATCATTTAATGTAATTAATGATAATCTGTTAATTTAATGCAAGTTAAATATATACATCTATAGAAATTTAGTAATTATAATACATAGTAATTTAAGTAAATATATACACACATACATCTCAGATAAGCCAACTTACATGGGTAAGAAGTTATAAAGAACTAGACTGACGCCTGTGACTTTATTTGAGGTTCCTCACAATTTCATTGGTGAAGCCCGGAGACCCTGTCTGTACACGGAGTGTGACTCCCTGGCAGCGTCAGGTGGCAGCTTCACAAGCCCTAAGTGTGTCAGATAGGAAAAAAAAACAAGAGGTGGGCCTCTTCAAATCTGTTGAGGCAGGTTTTGCTGTATGCACCATCTGAACTGGAAAGGGAAATTAATTCTATTCAACAAGATATCTTTTTTTTTTCTTTTTGCAGTTTTTGGCCAGGGTTGGGTTTGAACCCACTACCTCTGGTATATGGGGCCAGTGCCCTACTCCTTTAAGCCACAGGCACTGCCCTCAACAAGACATCTTAAAATAACTTTTTATGCCAGTTTTGGCCTGACTTGTTTCTTTTATGTTTTATCCTGTGATCTTTAGTGCATGACATTTCACATCTACTTCTGAGAGAGTGGATGGTATAACTCCCTTTAACAAAAAAGAGATAATTTACTTTTTATGAACCCCAGGGATTTACTTACTAAAAATGGAAGTTATTATTCATTAACATAGTTTCATATACACTTAGGAAACTAGAAAACAAAATTTTTTTCTCAATAAAATCTTATTTTGTTATTGACATTCATTAAGAACAGATACATGCTGTTAAATAATAATTTTATAATCCTGACTGTCATACAGATAGATGTAATCTGAACATATGTCAATTTGTATTTACCTGATACATTAATGAGGGAGCAAGTACGATGTTATAATAAGTTCAAAGAAGTTCTCAAATCCTCATATACACAGTCAAATAAGAATGGCTGAAATGACATTATAAAATAGATTTAAAAACTGGCAAAACTATTGATATCCATAGAATGTATATCCAAGGGATGCAATATCCAATGTATACAATTGCACTTACATGGGCAAGAATTATTTTCATTGCTATCATTTTCTACAAATTACATACCTAGAAAATAGCTGAAGTAAATGAAATCCCTAGAGTCTCCGTAGAATCAAATACCTGGAAGGGAATGCTGGAAAAATGACCTTTTTTTTCATTCACTAGACCCAGTAATCATTTGTCCTTTTCTAAGCCTTTCACAATCTTATCCTACAATTTCCTTGCAGAGAAAAACCACCAAATGGAATGAGTTAGAAAATAAGATGAAGTTCAATCTAATGCATAGCATCATTTAGCAAATTAGTCATGTATTAATAGTTTTAAGTAGCTTGCATTTATTTTGTAATGTTTTTCACAACTTATGATATTTTTCTAACTTTGTTATTCATTCTTCTCTTTTCTACTTTTTTTTTTTTTTTTTTTTTGAGACAGTCTCACTATGTCACCTTTGATAAAGTGCCATGGCCTCACAGCTCACAGCAGCCTTGGGCTTAAGTGAGTCTCTTGCCTCAGCCTCCCAAGTAGCTGGAACTACAGGCGCCCGCCACAAAGCCCGGCTATTTTATTTTTATTTTTTTGTGGTAGTTGTCATTGTTGTCTGGCAGGTCCAGGCTGGGTTCGAACCCGCCAGCCCTGGTGTATGCCCTAACCACTGAGCTATAGGCGCTGAGCCGTCATCCTTCTCTGTTCTTTTCCCAGATCCTTCTAGTTCAAATGTGCAGCTTTCAAACTAAATTTTATAATTCCCCAAAGAAGTGGGCTACAGCAATGTAATTTACTGAAAAAGTATGGATTTTCAGCCTCATAACATGAGACATTTTATTAATAAGTGCAAAAAAAGTTGTTTACCAAGTGTACGAATTTAGCCATGTAAATTTTATGTAGGTCATTGTATTTTAATGGAAGTATAGGATGAATTCTTTATCAGTAGAATCAGTCCATTAAATGTATCGCAAGCGGAGTGTAATTTTGTTTGGCTTTATATGCACCGTGCTTCAGGGACCCTTGTTTTATAGGAATCCAATGACTACACAAGTCACCATACAGAGTGTACCTCTGTGGAAGATGAAAACTGATGTTTTGTGCATGATTTATATACTTACACCAAAGGGAAAGAAATATGTAGTTGACTCAGAATTGAAGTAGCCAGTGGTGAAAGTTTGAACAAAGGAGTATTCTTTTTTCTTTAAATATAATGAACTTCTGTTGCCACATGTGATAAATCACTGATGGATTATGTTTACAGAATCTAAAAATAAGCTCTCCATGTGTAATAACAATACTGATGAAGTTTATAAAGCACTTATTCTGTTAGCAGATAGAATGATATGTATGTTGATTCAGGGCTAGCAACTGTTTTCCATATGATAAGTGTCACCATCTCCCTCCACTCCTAGTCCCTGGACATTTGCTATGCATATGGTGGAAATATTTTAGAAAAAGGAAGAATAGCATTTCTGCTAAAAGGAAAATAAAAACCGGCCTTTGGGAATATGAGAGAGTTTGTACTATGCTATGACACAATTTAATTCCTCGTGGAAAAATTTTAAATAAGTTGACAAAGAGAAACATGTAAGCGCTTGTTTTTTAAAATGTTCAAGATTTTAGCTTTTTGACCCCAGCAGAAAGATTTATCTGGACTCTAACGGGCTGAGCTGTGGACACTCATAGTACTGCCTGCTGGCGCTGAAAAAGAAACAGGTGTGTTATGTTACCAGCAATATTCCAGGGAAAACCAAAGGCATTTAAATCATCTACTAATAGTAATGTCTGTACTGTTTTTAAATTCCAATAACTCAACATTTTAAAGTTCTCCCGAACCTACATATTTACCACGCCAATGGTCCATTTGTACTTTATGTAATTTGCAATAGACAAGAGGATAGTCGATTGCTGCTTATCTGTTCAGGAGGAAATCCATTAAAACTGGAAGCCAATCAGCGGTATAACTTAATATACCAAATTATTGTGGGAAAATAATACAATTGACTTATTAGTCAGATTTAGTATTTCAACTAAAAAACTAAATAACTGATATATTTTTCAGTTAAACATATGTATGGTCATTTACTGTTTTATTTATTTTTATTTGTTAAAATTTGCTTATTTTTATTTTTAAAATGTTTTACTTCTGGGTGCAGAACACAACCACAACAGGGCCTCTTCCTAACAAATGAAAACATTGTAACCTTACTGTACCCTCACATTCATCTGAAATAAAAGTAATAATAATAATACAATGTTTTAATTGAAAATAATAATTGTACACATTGATAGGATCATGTCACCTATAGTGATCAGCTCAGGGTAATCAGCACATTCATTGTCTCCAACATGTAGCATTTCTTTGTATTAGGAACAATCAGGATGCTTCTAACTGTTTGTAACTCTGTATTATTGTTAAAAAATACCCTGCAGGGCTCAGGGAACTACAACCTATTCCTCCGACCTAGTTGTAATTTCACATCCCTTAACAATCTCCTCCTAGCCCCTTTCCCACAACCAAGGCCACTGCAACACTCCCAGATGCCACTAGCGTGGGCTACCACTAAGAAAACTGCACAGAGACTGAACTTTTCTGTTTAAAATGAATTGTTTCAGCCATTTGCTTCTACCTTGCACAGCCAGAGTGACTATTTTTCATATTCCCTTGTTAAATATCAGACACTGTGTTCCCTTTTTGAAAAAAAAAAATGGAGAAATTTGATTTCCTTCTTTGTTATATGAAAATTTTTGAAATTTTGTTTCTGCCACCCTCCACACTGGTATGGCATTTTAAATCGAATATTTTTCACGTTTGTGTTGCTTATTTGGTATAGCTCTGCAAGGCAGATCCAATAATTGATACTTTTTTAAAAATGAAGATAAATATAACAATAAACATTTATACCCAAATGGTACATTCCCAAACTGAGGGCACACATGTATTTTTATTTTTTATTTTTTCCCTACAGTAGCTTAGGGTTTCTCACATCTGCTGTCTACAGGACTCTAGACTAAACTTGGCATTTGCCACTTGCCAAGCAGTAGAGACCCTCCAATCCAGCATGTCCCCTCCAGTTCATCGAAGGGGGAATGTGACATGCCTTAGACTAACCAGGATGGAAAGATGTCCCTGCTGCCCCCCAGGGCAAGGACTCTTCCCTGTGGAGCCCGTCTCTCAGACAATACGAATTTAAGTTTTAGTTCATTTAACAGACCATTTTCAAGAGGCACTGGTGCTAAAAATACTTTTGCTTTTATTTTAAAAGTAAAAATAAGTTTTGAGATTTTTGTATTGTTTTGTTTTAATTTCAAAAGTAAACCTTGTGTTGTTGGACAGTTTTAGATCTTCATAGTGATTGGAAAGCTAATACGGAGAGTCCCTATGTACCTGTCACTCAGTATTAACTATTTCTAGTACCTTATACTAGTATGGGACATTTGTCACAGTTAACACACCAATACTGATATGTCATCAGCAACTAAATCTAATCTTCGTGCAGCTTTCCACGGGTTCTCCCTAATGTCCTTTTTCTGTGCCAAGATTCCATCCAGGAAATCACATTACATTTGATTTAATACAGGGTGTCCCAAAAGTCACCTGTAAAGTCGCCATACCTAGAGAAAAATGGGAAATTATATCTAAATGTAGCTTTGTTTACAAAATATTCATGACAAAATTTCTCAAAGAGGTAGCCCACACATCCGGAGTATTTTGTAAACATTTTGTACAATTTGGCAATCTCCTTCCTGGTCCTGACCTTTCTCAGTCTTTCTGTCTGTGATATCCGTAACAGTTTGAGAAAAGTTCCGGTCTTATCATCTGTCTCTCAATTGATACGTGTCTGATCCTTTCCTTACAATTAGACTGGGCTGATATATTTTTAGGAGGAAGACCGCAGAGGTAAAATTCCATTTTCCTCACATCCTATTAAGGATACATCCTGTCAATGTGACTTACTGCTGTTGATCTTGATCACCTGGCTTGAGGTAGTGTTTGTTAGGTTTCCCTACTGTGAAGTTGCTTTTTAAAGATCTTTCTTTCCATGCTGTACTTTTGAAAGAATGGCACTATACACTGTCCACAGTTAAGAAGTTGGAACTTACTGTCTACCTCCTTAAGGATGAAATAAAATGGAGTCATAGGTAGTTATTTAAATAAGGATCCAATGTGGCCTTATTTATTTTCTGGCTCAAATTGTTCTAGCTTTGGCTACTGACAGCTTTTTCAGTGAGCTCCTTTGTCCCTTTGACATGCCGCCATCATTGTGAGTGAGTATGTGTGTGTGAGTGTGTGAGTGTGTGTGTGCGTGCGTATTTGACACTACCTTGCTTTCTGACATTATGAGATACTCCAGCTTATCTGGTATATTTCCTCCCTTAGCCCTAGAATCAATCCTTTCTACAACAGCCTTAGTTCTTTCACTGGAGAATAGTATTACAAACCAAGATCTGGGTGGTGGCTATGTTGATTGTTTCTGAGTGTCTTTGTTTCTAAGCTCTCTCAACTGCAAGACCAGAGAAATATATGAATATATGTGCATATATGAGTATTATACATACATATATATATTAAATAGTTCCTATATGCAGCAATCTGTATAGAAGGTTGGACAGTTAAGTTCACGAAGTCGTCCTAGAAAATGTTTTACATCCCTCATTGCTGAATACCACTACGGTCACCTTCAAAGTATTCCCCTTAAGAAGCTATGCACTGATGTCAAGTCCTAGTCTACTCTTTAAAGGAATCTTGGGACTTTTTCTGGAGTGACCATCAGAGCTGTCATTAGCTGTGTGTGAGATATGACAATTTTATAAATTTGCCATGTTGTGCTTACATTGGCAGCACTGTCAAATAACTTGATAAGATTTCATAACCTTGGTATATCAGTGTCTCACAGCTGTGTTTGTATCAACGTGTGGTGATATCTTGCTGAGTGGCCTTCATTATTGTTGTTGTGTGTGTGTTTTTGTTTGTTTGTTTTGTTCGTTTTGCAGTTTCTCGCCTGGGCTGGGTTTGAACCCGCCACCTCTGGCATATGGGGCTGGCACCCTACTTCTTTGAGCCACAGGCGTCGCCCTGTTGTGTGTTTTTGTGTGCGATACGATGACAGTTCTGATGGTCGGATCAGTTCATGAACTTAACTGTTAGGCCTCATACATAGCAAGCTAAACATGAGTTCATACTGATGTCTTCAACTCTTACACATTACACACGGATCATTCTAGCCTCCTTCCCTTGCTTGTCTGTAGACTTCCCTGCCAGCAGGGAGATAATGACTTCCACAACAGGCCATCCATTGGCAGAATACGGAGAGAGTGGTTTTAGAATTGTTAACCTACATGCCTATGGGAAACAACTGTATCAACCAGCATGCAGTTCTAATGTATAGTTTCTTTAACCTTTGATCTTACAAACTCCACTCATTTTCAACATTACTTAGCTCAGCATCCTATTTCCTCACCTGCTTCAGCAGGTTGTTTTATATATCTGTAATGTATTCATATCCTTATTTAGTATTTTACTTTTCACTCTTGGGATTTCCCAAATTCCTTATTGATCTTTTTCATTTGCATACATTAAGGTTTATGCTGTGGTATAAAGTTCTATGGGTTTTAAGAAAAGCATACTATCTTATATTTATCATTATAATGTCATATAGAATAGTTTTATTGCCCTGACATCCCTTGTGCTTCACTGATACAATCCCTATCCCACCCCCAATCTCCTCAAAAATTGTACTTTGTTGAAACTCTAGATTTAGACTGAACATCTCCAGAAGTTGCCATCAAAAGTTAATGGATAGCAGATAGGATATTTCTCTCATAAAGAAGGTGTTTTAAGTAAAGTGGACATTTAATGTCTGGTGATGTCATGTTTCATAAAAATTAGTGGTTGTGAGTCTATATTTTTATCTTGTTAGTATTTGTATGCATAAAAATAAAGCAAAATATCTCAATTTAGACAAAAAGATCATTGACAGAGGGTGATACAAATGCATTTGAGAGACCAAAAGAATTAACTGACATCCTTTATATTTTTATTTTTTAAAATATGTTTGAAAAGATTTCCTTGAATCACAAGTCAATAAATTCAAAGTTATTAAATATTTTGTTCTAGAGGAACGCTATCCTTTCTCTCCCTTCTTTTCTTCTTTACTTTCTCCTCTACAAATGTTTACATATGAGTCTCTATTTTGTGCCAGACACTATACAGATGAAAAGAACATATGGGTGAAAAAAGTTACCCATGACCTCAAGGACCTTCCTTTTCATTATTGAAGCAGGAAGCTATGAAAGGAAAATTATTATGCAGTAGTTACTATACTAGTACAATAGGCACATAAAGGAATAAAGGAATGATTTTTGCCTTGGAGGGTCAGGGAAGGTTTCCACTAGGGGAAGAATCAGGTAACCCCTGATCCTTGGAGAAGTGTGAATATTTGAGACAGATAAGAAAATGCACTGTAAAACATCTCAAAAAATTAGAGAGTATAACGAAATTAAGGAGCTACCAGTTAATTATAGTTGGAGGGATCAAAGAGGAAATGGAGAAGGCAGCGTAATGGATCAGGCTAGATGAGTATGGATCAGGAAGGGCCTTGAGTTTAAATTTATCCTGGGAATAATGAGGAAGCCACTGAAGAATTGTGAGGAAGATAATGATTTCATCATACAGCACCTTAAAACATTCCCTCTGTCACGTGACTGGTGGCAGAGTTAAAGAGGGTACCAAACTCAATCCTAGAGAACTTCCTAGATAGCTATTACTATCATTAAAATGGGAGAGCAGGCTCAATGACAGAAGGCATAGAGCAGCAAGGAAGTAAAAACTATTTTAACAAAAGTAAGAAAATGAGAAGTGTAAAATTTAAGATGTTCTCTAAATCCTACTAATCTTTCTCATTAATGAGGATTTGAAATCTTGATAGCAAAGAGGAACATATTATGCAATTTTGTATTGGATATTTTCACAATTACATTCCCAAGAATAAGTGTAAATATTTCCATAAAAATATTAATTCAAGAGAAACATAGCTTAGCTATTTCTTAGTAAGACTCTAAATCCCCTTAAAAAGAAGTTGAGAGTTTGCAGTATGTCTATGACATGAAAATGAATTTAAACTTAGAGTTCCTCTTTGTTGCAGGGAAATTATTCCTATGGTTTTTGAACATAGAATTCATGGATACTAAAGTGATCATCCATATTAATGCTCATGGTATCAAAATAGAATTTAATCTAAAAGAAGTTTGCTCTTTGGCAGGATGAATCCTTAAAGCAACTACAAGTAGTTCATCAACCGTGGATCTTACCAAGTGACACGGAAAGTGAAGCAGAACAAGATAAACGTGAGTAGACACTGCTGTTTATTGACAAATTGCTTTTACCCCAAAGAAATCCACAACAAAGATCTTTACTTTCATAGAATTAAGCAGCTTCTGCAAAATATTCAGACTTGCTTAGGAGGAACACATCAAGATAAACTAAACTTCAGTCTTGATTCAATGACATTTTAACTGTGGTACAGAGGCGCATGAATTAACCTTCTGAAAAGAAGAAATTATTCTTCCTGAAGACCAACATAGACTATCTAATTGAAATGTAAAACTTCTACAAATAATGTAGAATTGTATCAGTGATAACTTGTGATAACTGAAACATTTCATGTTAGGATCAGCTGATGATTATGACATTACTCTTATTGGTTAAATAAATAAGCTTATGTATATAGGAGCAGTTCTAATTTCACAAGGCAAATTAACATTATAACTTAAGACAAACACAGAACGTATGGTTTATGATTTAAGTCGCAGTATTATAATAATAACAAAGAAAGAGTCACTATACTATGGCATAGCTCAGTGCACACTCTCCAAGGGTTCACTGACATTGTGAGACATATGAATCCGCAATCTATTGAGAGCTTAGCATCTAAATTCCATAGAAATATATAAACTTTTAAAACATGAATACATCAAAATTTATATTTTTCCTAGTGGTACCTTGCAGAGAGAAGTGACAATTATATATGATAATATGGCCCTTATGATAATTGGTATGAAGTGATAATTAATAATTCTCCTGAGCCATTACCACTGAAACTATCTAATATGTTACACAGGTAGTCTCATGATTCTGCCCCCCGGGGGACTCAGAAAATTACACTTCTGGGTTAAAAGGCATTTCAAATCACTTTTATCCTACTTCTGTAGCTAGGGGCTTCCATGGCCAGAGGGAGTAAAAGCAAGACAGTAAGAATCAGAGTACTCGTTAGGAGGAGGAGGCACGGAGCCCAAATATAGGGAAAACATGGGATATTTCATGCAGTCTACTGGAGGGAAATGCTTTCCATGCCTTCCGTAGAAAACAACTGATGAAGACTCTGAGAGTAGAATACTTAAGCAACTTCAAAGCAAAGAGAGTATTTTGGAAGATCCTTAAAGCAAGGACTCTTAAGTACAATGGTCTAGAAAAGAGCAGCATGGGATACAAAGAAGAGAATTCCCCCATTTGAAAAAAAAAAAAATAGTGGTCCAAATCTGTTATGGAAAAAATGCTTGCATACTTCCACCTCCTCACCCCCAGTGTTCTCACGTCTTTAAAAATACCTAAGCTCTCATTCTAGAGTTTGAGTTTAATCATTTTCAACAAATTCATTTGAGATCTTCTGAAATTTGTGTTTTCACAAAAAGCCTTCAAACGACTATGTATGTGCTTTGTATAAACACAACATATGTAATTGTGCTAGTTTTACTCTGGCTGTGAGATACAACAGGTGCCCAAACTGGGCAAAACTAGGTAAACAGCATGCTTATAGGATGCAGAATAAGTTAATTATGTGAATGTAATATATCTTACATTAAATTGAAACCCAAGATAGAAAAAAGAATCGATCAAACTGAATTGCATCCAATTCTGAATTCTAATTTATTTCCTTTTCCTCAAATTCATACATTTTTAATCAATATTAAGACTAGAAAATATAACTTAAAAATGTAAAAGGAGATAAAAATCTTCAGAACTTTGATAATTTAATACATAGTCCCTTTCTGTGTATATATATATTTTTTTATAATAAGATTTTGATAATAAGTTGTAATTTTCTCTTTTCTATTAGAGTGCAAATTTTTTGAGAGAATGAGTCTGCTTTTTTTTTTTTTTTTTAATCTTACTGAGGCACATAATATGCCCTCAACAAATATCAAAAGAATTGATGAATGAATAGATTTGTTTGGTTCTTTCCAATTTGTTTATTGGGACAGAAATTTAAAACAAATAAATGATAGTTGTGGCTATGACTATTGTTATAAAAATTATTTATAGTTTTATTTAAAATGTTAAGATTTGATTTTTAGTTTATCTATGGATTTTGCTGAATGGTCTATGAATCACTCTCAAAAAGGCCCTTCCTAAACTCTCATAACCATAGACCTAGAACCAAAAATATTTGATCTCAGCAATATTATACTGGGAGGTGACCCTTGACAATGGTAAACTGTTTGAAATAAAATCAGGGTTTAAAATAATTAGGTGGTAATGAGAGCCATCTGGAAGTGGAATGCTAGCTAGTGCTGTAGCCAAACTCATAGCACACAGATGCAAATATTTTTCGAGAGTATCTTCCATCAGCCAGGTGCTGGGCCATGTGTAAGCTGTGAGCCACTGAAACACGGGCATCTCTGCTGATACTTGCACTCAATGCATGAGGTTTGTGGAACATCTGGCAAGATACACGTAGATCATCTACCTCTTTCTTTTTTCAGTGAAAGGAAATAAATGACATAAATCTATGTGAGCTTAGCATCTGATTTAGAGTTTATGGGCCCACATCCTAGAAATTTATGAGTGAGGAAGAGGGCAAGTTCATCATTTCAACACTATCACCTGTTTCTTGACTCAGCTTTCCATAAATTATGCGTTAGTAATTTTATGGAGGTCCCTAATTTCTCCTTAGACAAAATCATCATGGCAGAAAGTTTCCACACAATGTCAGGATCTTTGCAGTGGTGACTTTTTCTTATTGCATTATTTAAAAATAAGATTTGGCTCAAATAAATTTTTTATAAGTAAATACCTTTTAGGAAAAGATAAATTTAACAACTA
The DNA here is from genome assembly GCA_963574355.1 of Loris lydekkerianus. NCBI lineage: Eukaryota > Metazoa > Chordata > Mammalia > Primates > Lorisidae > Loris > Loris lydekkerianus. Next base: position 18,790 of record CAUYPK010158045.1, read on the forward strand.
TTAGGAGGCTTTATAAACTTTTATTATAAGCAAAATAAGTAGAGCCCTTAATGAAGTCATTTTTTTTCTTTACTCTGTTTTTTTTTTTTTTTGAGACAGAGTTTCATTATGTCACCCTCAGTGGAATGCCATGGTGTCTTGGCTCACAGCAACCTCCAACTCTTAGGCTTAAGCGATTCTCTTGCCTCAGCCTTCCAAGTAGCTGGGACTACAGGTGCCCGCCACAACGTCCGGCTATGTTTTTGTTGCAGTTGTCGTTGTTTAGCAGGCCTGGGCCAGGCTCGAACCCACCAGCCTAGGTGTATGTAGCCACATCCTACCCACTGAGCTACGGGCACCGCCTTCTTTATTCTGCTTTTAATAGGAAAGTATAAGTCATAAGTATAAAAAAAAAAAAAAACAAAAAACCTCAGGTCAGAGGTGTCTTTGTTTGAAAACGTTCCAATTATAGTCTCAAGCCACTAAATAAATCAAAGTACAAATATTTGAATTAACTGAGTTACTTATTTAATATTCATATTCCTTAACTCTCATTCAGACCTGTTATATCAGAATGTCTATGGACAGGATTCTGAATTCTGCATTTTTATTTATTTCTCTAGTAATTTTTGCTTACTTTAAAAATTGAAAAATACTGAAACAAATGTTTAATGAATCAGCGAGTTATGTTTTTGGAAGTGGCTTCATTGTCTTGTTAGTCTTCGGGCCTTCTTTCTCTAGGCCTCTTTCCTCACCTATAAGTTAAGTTTGGGTATAAAGTGTGGGTTTGGGGAAAAAAGAAGGCTGAAATGTGAAGAAATAAATCTGGAGAAAAAGTGAAAGACAAGTCTTCCATACTGTGGGTTGAATGCTTAATAAATCAAGTCATAAAATATCTCGAGTCAGTTAAGCCAGTGCCCTTCCAACTACATTTTGGATTTTCGCAAACATGAATAAACAAGCTAAAAATAAATAAGAAAGTAAGCAAACAGAAACCAAACCAACTAAACAACATAGACACCAGATATCTACGAAGAAATAGCCATAGTGGTAAGGGAAAACTAAGTCTGTCATGATGCATTGAGACTCCAGACATGGGTTTAGGTTTTAGATTCTGGGGCCTGAAGTCTTGATGCCTGGAATAATAGGTGATAGGTGATTAGCAAACATTATTTTAATATTCACATTGTAAAAATGCAGAATATCACAAAGAGAAAAATCTAAAAAGTAACCAGAAAAAGTACCTAGGTTGCATATAAAATAATGAAGTTAAACTTACAATAGAATTCTCATTGATTGAGTCTACAATTTCAAATAGGCTGAGAGGAAATCTTGTGTCCCGAGAAAGCACCTTGTATGGGTGATTATCAGTCATAGATGTTACCTAAAGAAACTATTTCAGGTTACATTTCAATAAGAAAAATAATTGATTCTCCACCTTCATGCTGCAGGACACAACTACAACAGGGATTCATCCTCACAAATGCAAGCATTGTAACCTAATTGTACTCTCACATTAATCTTAAATTAAAAAAAAAAAAGAAAGAAAGAAAAATCATTGATTCTGGAAGGATTTTGTAGTATGTAAGAAATAAAGATGAGCAAAATAATTGGTAAACATGTTGACAATATTTAAGAATTATTGACTTTATTTTAAAATAAATACTTTAAAATAAAAAGTGTTAATTTGTAAAAAGAAAACAGAAAGGGAGGGAAGAAAAATATAAATTTGCAAAATGCAATAGTATAAGTAAGCTCAAATACTTCATTAATTATAAAAAAGCTGGAATATGAAATAAATGGTAATTTTAAAATGCTGCTTAATAAAATACAGTTTATTATAAACATAATAAATGTTATATCATAAGCTATGAAGTCTTTAATAAAATATACTTAGTTATCAGTCTATTATCTGTACTAGATGGGAATGTGAACAGATACATTTCACTAATTTTGGTAGCAAAATGAATTGAAGCAAGAATAGAATCTGTAGTTTAATATTTAGTTATCAGATAATTGTATCAAGGAAAGGGTTCTGATCTATTAAGGATTTTTTTTTTTGTAGCTTTTAAGTACATTAATAACCAATAAAACTAAAAACCTATAAGTGGTTTTTAAAAGTTAATAAGACTAATTTTAAATTGTAATAAAAATTATTAAAACCTAGAAAAATGTTGACACTGGATTAACACTAAAGAAAAGAAATATATTTTAAATTAAGATAAGTTAATGTTAAAAAGCTAAGGTTGGCAAGTCTGTTCCAATACTTAATAATAATATGTCCTTTCCTCCATATATTTTGCTATCAATGTAATTTAAAAATGTCAAGAAGTATGTTTACTTATCTCTTACAAAAGCATTGCATTTCAAGACCTGCATTAATTTTTTACCTTTCACATACCAAGGAAATTTTTAAAAAATAACTTTTTAGTGGACTAGAATACAAAAAGTTGCAAAGAGAGTACAGAGCCTTTCATATACAGCTCACACACCTTCTCTTATTGTTAACATGTTGTATTCCATTATTTCGAAGCAAGCCACTAATTGTAGCCTGCATTCAAGAATATGTTGTCCCATTACCTTCTGGCTATGATTTCTGATTAAAAACCAGCTGCTCATCTTAATAAGGTTCCTCTATATATGATATGCTGTTTTTCTATTTTAGGATTCTTTCTTGCTCTTTGTTTTTCAACAAAGTGATATGTAGTTTTCCATATCTTCGAGTTTATCCTACTGAAGTTTTTTAATCTTCTTGGGTTTGTAGATTAATGTTTGCATCAAATGAGTAAAGTTTTTGGCTATTATTTCTTTCTTTTTTTTTTTTTTATTAAATCATAGCTGTGTACATTAATGCAATCATGGGGCACCATACACTGGTTTTATACACAGTTTAACACATTTTCATCACACTGGTTGACAAAGCCTTCCTGGCATTTTCTTATTGTGTTAAGACAATTATATTCTACATTTACAGAGTTTCACATGTATCCTTGAAAGATGCACCACAGGTGTAATCCCACCAATCCCCCTCCCTCTACCTATCCTCCCCCCTCCCTCCCATCCCTCTCCCCCTTCTCCATATTCTTAGGTTATAACTGGGTTATACCTTTTATACGAAAGCCATAAATCAGTTTCATAGCAGGGCTGAGTACATTGGATATTTTTTCTTCCATTCTTGAGATACTTTACTAAGAAGAATATGTTCCAGCTCCATTCATGTAAACATGAAAGAGGTAAAGTCTTCATCTTTCTTTAAGGCTGCATAATATTCCATGGTGTACATATACCACAGTTTATTAATCCATTCATGGATCGATGGGCACTTGGGCTTTTTCCATGACTTAGCAATGATAAATTGGGCTGCAATAAACATTCTGGTACAGATATTTTTGTTATAATGTCATTTTTGGTCTTCTGGGTATATACCTAGTAGAGGAATTATAGGATTGAATTCTTGCCCTTTTCTCTGTCACCTCTCTTTCTGAAACTCCGTATACATATATACAGTTACTTAGAGAGCCTATGGCACACCATCAAGTGTACCAACATAGATATTTATATGTATATTTATAGGTTGAGTATCTGTTATCCGAAATGTTTGGGACCAGGAGTCTTTCTGATTTCAAGTATTTTTTTTTTTTTTTAATTTGAAATATTTAAATTGTAAGTATATTTGGACATCCTTAAAAATCTGAAAATTCAAAACCTAAAATGCTTCAGTGAGCATTTCCTTTTACACATTATGTCAGGGCTCAGAAAATATTATTTTTTGGAGCATTTCAGATTTTGGATTTTAGAATATTTGGATTAGGGATACTCAGACTGTATGTGTGTATGTTTATGTGTATGCTCTCTAAGTAACTGTTAATTTTTCTTTATTCCTTTTTCTTTCTATTCCTCAGACTGGAGAATCTTCATTGAGTGTTAATTCAACTTCTTTGATTCTTTCTTATGACAGGTTAAATCTGTTGTTGAGACCCTCTAGTGAACTTTTCAATTCCAGAATTTTTATTTTGTTCCCTTTATAATTTGCATTTCTTCATTGATAGTCTCCATTTAGTGGAATATCATGCTCATACTTCTCTTTAACTTATTTGGGCATGGTTTCCTTTGGTTTTTTGACTGCATTTATCGTAGTCAGTTCAAGGTCTTTATCCAGTTAGATCAGTAGCAGTTTCTAATGTCTGCTTTCTTCCTTATTTGTGGGACATACTTTCTTGTTCCTTGGCATGTCACTTACTATTCTTGTTTATTGACAACTGGGCATTTCATATAACATAATATAATAGGGCAACTCTGGAAATCAGATCCTGGCACCCAAGGATGTTATTGCTGTTTGTTTTGTTGTTATTGCTGGTGCTGTTTTTTGTCTAGTGATTTCTCTGAACTAATGTGTATCTGTTACATTTAGCCACCGAAGTTTCTGCTGAGTAATCTAGTAGTCAGCTAATGATTTGGACAAGATCTTGATCAAGATAGTCCATGAACTCTCAAGCAGTTTTTGACTCTGCTTACACAGAGCCTCTAGGCCAACCTGAGCTGAGAGACAGACCCAGCACGTGCACAACGCTGCACATCTGTGTGGCCTCCTGTGGGCATCTCATTCACCAGATTTCCCTTTAAATTTTTGTGGTAAGATTCTTGTTTATCCCTACTGGTATACTTCTTCTAGGCAGCTGCTATGTAAAATGATTGCCCCTGTTTTTGACAAATCTAAGGCCATACGTTATCACTAAATAAACTTTAATTTAGGTAAAACAAAGAAAAATTCTTTAAGTGGGAATTTTCCAGTCTCTTTCCATATAGGACAAAGAGTGATAATTGTCTAAGGATGGGGAAATTGAGAACACCCCAAATACACTCTGCCCTGTCTCATGGTTACACATCTGCTGTGTGCACAGCTACTGTCACTACGAAGCTTCTGATTTTCAAGGCTGCTGCGGAATTGGGGAAAGGCGTAGTGATAAAGGCAAGTTAAACCCCCACTTGGCTTACCGCTCTTATCGAGGTTCAGCAATTTTTCTTTAATTAGTATTCTGTGGGTCACATGAAGCCTTTGATTTTATTTTTAGAATTCTGAAAAAGTCCACTTTGATGATTTTCGCCGGTGTTCTCATTACTTTGACAGAGCGCCAGATTTTTGGCGATCCCTGCACCACTATTCCAGAAGTGCTTATCTGATCCTATTTTCTTTGATTTTCCCTGTTTAGTTCTGTCTTTATTTGAGGAGCAGAGTAAAATATTTTCACGATGGGATATAGCATTAGACAATATCTATTTCTTTGAGTCCTATTTTCACGAGAACCTTTTAAAAAATTCTGTGGTAAACAAATTTTGGTAAATTCTGCATGTTATATTTGAGACGTTCAATTGTAAGACAATGCCATTGGTATAACAATAGCTTTACAAGAGGAATAAAGCAAATCTACAATTTTAAATGAACAGATCCTGATCTACAGTGGGAGAAATATGGTTTGATGTTGGGCTTGAGAAAATGCCATAGTTCCTTTTTTAATTCTTTTTTGATCTGGAAAATTTTTACTTTAAAAACAAGAGAAACAAATATTTTTCCAAGAAAAACAAAATGCTGAGGGTGTTTGTCACCAGTAGAACTGCTTTTAGCCATGCCAATCCCTTCTAAAATATTTACATAATGAAATCATTAGGTAGTCTTGCAGCAACATGATCATCTTGACTTTCTTTAGCCAGTTTTTTTTTTTTATTTAAGTTCATTTTTCAGAACGCCTATTAACTTTTCTATAATGTGCAGAATGCCTATTAACTTTTGGAATAACAAGTACTCTGAGCTTTGAGAAAGTGCCAATTTAGTCTAATTCCTTCGATCTTAATTTTCTCATTTTATCAATGGAGAAACTGAGGCTCCAAGCGATTGTGGAGTTTCTTATCTCACCTAGTTAGTAACTGAGTCAGGACCAGAACAAGGTGTCCTGATTTGGCCCAGTGCTATTTAACCCCATGGCCTCATCCTTCTCCCATAACGTCCCTTCTCTCCATTCCTGGTGTGTTGGGGGCACAGTTTATGCTGTGACTCTTGAAATCAGAAGTACTAGGGCCATAAGGGGAGCTCCAGGATTCCACTCCTCACCCCGAATATGCCAGGCTTTTTACCTTGAAGAAAAATCTTTCTTTTCCTTAACCTGACCTCAGGTTATTTCTTTTCAGATAGCCTCTCAAGATTTGTATGAGAGGAACATTTGAGATAGTGGTATTAGAGTACCAGTTGATTATGTCACCAGGACCAAGACAAAGCTCAGAGATGGATCTATCAAATGAAGTCATACAGGGGGCCACACACTGTATAGAACATAAAGACCAAGATGAGTCAATAGACAATTATGCCGGATAGGTTCAGAGCTTCATGAGCGTTGAAATGCTCAGGATTTCAATAGCATTAGGATTACGGCATCAAAAATAGGCCCTGAAAATTAGCATATATATCCATTAGGGGACTTGATACTTTGTTATTATTAAAAGGTCAACTGAGTTATCTCACACAACACAAGTGTTTGTATAGAAAAGGCATACACACATTGGAAAAAACTAAGAATAGAACAATAACAGTAATACAATAAAAATAATGCAGCAATAACTAGAAAGATGAACTCTCAAGGTGAAAAAGACAAGACCTAGCAAACTGTAGTAAGTTCCTTTTTGAAGGACAAAAGAAATCTTGGTAATTTTTTAACCCTGAGGGCAGCCACTATTATCCTAAGTAACCCTTATATCCAGGGTGCTGCTGGTCAGGCCTTGACATGCCTGGATGAGCCTCTGTGCTGACATCTGGAGATTGCTGATTCACTTCAGAGGCTATAGTCATAGATAAGTTGGGGAACTGGACTCCATGGTACCGGTCAAGGACCCAGGGCACTCTGTGTACTCAGTGAAGTGTTTACTGGCTGGAAATTTAGTCTAACTAAAAATACTTTGAAGCTATAGCCACCCTGAAAGCCAGAGATATTTTGACTTTGTAACCTATAAGGGAGGAATCTGTTTAATGTATGCTCTGCTGATTAAAATATTGCTAATGTATGCTTTTATTATGTGGGTATAAAAATAACAAAGAGAAACAGGAGGGCAGAACAGCTCTTTGAGGAGATATCCTTGCTGTTCTCTGGAATTTCTGGCTTTTCTGTAAATAAAACTATTGATTTCTCATCCACCTCTCCATGGATTGGCTTGAGTGACAGGTGGACCAACTCCTTGGTCTGGCAACAATCCTACCTTTTCTTAGTTTCAATATTCTGTAACTTTAGAAAATTCTAAAGTTTCTTTTAAAAATCTCAGGGCATGTGATCTCATATCAGATGACAAATCTCTAGATTAGCTCTATTGGATACATGCATATTTATCTGTTGTTTTTATAAATATCTTAGGGTTCATCTTTAATGAATAAATCAATAACTTTAAGTTAAAACAGTCATTGTTAGTTATCCATTAAAAGCAAAATATTCTAATGGCAAGTTGCAGTTTTTCCTTATATTACTAGTTATAAGAAATATTTTGGTTACAAATAAGTTGTTGCAATTTGTAGAGGGCAGATGCCTCTGAATCATTCATGCGGTTTTCTTTTTTCTTCTTCAATATTCTTATTTTGAAATTATCCACATGTCTGTGGTAAAACCTTCATGATAGGAAAGGTTCAATTAATTCCTAAAACCCTAGAAAAAAGGAAAGGATAACATTTAATAACATATAGAACTCAATTTCTCCAATAAACTATTATTAAGGATAATGGAAAAGCATGTCAGATTGCTCAGCAATACACTGTGATGCTACATGCATCAGACCACCTGCTTTGTTTATTAGAATGTCTTTCTCAGGTGCAACCACCATCAGAAAGGTTCCTATCAAGCTTCTGAGAAGGTTGTATTTAACCAGGATGGCAAAATTCTTTGGAGTACAGTAATGTATGGAGTCAAAATCTTTAAAACTAAAAATGGGAGATACATGGTCCAATTTATTTTTTTTTTTAAAGTCAGTGTTGCAAATGAATGACACCTGTTTTTAATACTTTTACTAAACACATTTTGTTTGCCTTGGCATATTCTTTTATTTGCTCTAGGTGTGGCCTAAAAATACAAAGTAAAAGAACTAGATAGTTCATTCTTTGACCTTGATGGACGTAGTTTACAGGGCAGCCACGTATCAGATGGAGTGTGTGTCGTCCCCACAAAGGAGAAGAATGAATTGGCAAGGGTAGCCTATTATTTATCTGTATGGATTTCGTTCTGTATATTTTTAGTCTCTGCAAGAAGTTCAGTGTGTTCACACCAGCCAAACTCTTTCATGGTTTTCTTTGGGTCTTTTTGCAGCAATGACTTTCAGCTTCACAAATTAAACAGATGTGGGCGTTTTTGTCCCAAACCAAGAATTTAGTTAAGATTTTCCAATAAGCCCCATATACCCTATAGGACAGGTTACCTACTTAGGACCATCCCATGTAGGTCTTGAAAAGTCACCATAAGTATACGGAAAGGGTTCCCTGTGTTGAGCTCTATGGCAGGGGAGATGCAAGGAGGATGTGATCACTTCTCTGTACCAAGTTCTGGAGAACTAAGCAAGGCATCTGTAGTACCAGCACACTAATTCTTAAGAGATAAGTAGAATGTTAGTAAAGTCAAAGGAGGGAAATCCCACATTGAGTTGGCAGGAGGGACACTAGCTAGAGAGATCTTCATGGGGGATGTGGTGCTTGAACTGAGAGATGCGTAATATTTTGAAAGAGAGGGATGGATAGGAAGGTCATATCAGCAAGAATAATAGCATAGGGAAAGGTGCAAATACAGGAAAAGCATTGGTTATGTTTGATGGCCCAGGGAGCATAGTAATCTATACTGTTTGAGGAAGACTTCAGATACTTACAGTGGATTAGAGGGAAATAAGTCTGGAAAGGTAAATTACGAAAAGAGCAAAGATAGACCAAGTTGTAAAAAGTTGATAAAATAGATAGCAGGGAAGTCTTTCCATAGGGAGGGATGCTTATGAGAGCACTCATAGCTGTTGCCTTGGATTCAAATGATGAGAATTTGAATAATTCAGATGTTGAAAACTCCCGGGTGTCTAGCTCTTTGTAATACTAAGCAATACACTCTTAAATTAATGAGAAGAAAGCTATGTTCTAAACGATCTCTACACTAGTGCCAGCTCACGTGGGTGGATATATGGGTACTTAAGGGAAGAATCATATCTCAATGTGCTTACATGGCTGGAAATAAATGTAATAACCAATTTTCAATTGTTAATTATACGTAGGTTAGGAATTGAATTAAGATGAGGGGTAAAAAGGAACAGAGGCAGGAGAGAAGTGGATCAGAGAAACCCAAAATTTGTTGCAAAGCATCACAGCCTGACACCTGGCTGGACTGTGTCAGGCTGTGATGCTTTGTGTTTTCAACTGGACTGTCCTGCTGGAGCCTCACCCATCCCCCAGCACAACTCGGCTCAGAAGTCACTGAGCACTGAGAGACAAGGATCACCGTGGGCGGGGCTGCCCTCTCAAGGAGAGTTAGTGCATTTGGGGAGTTAGCGAGGGCATGCTAGGGCAAGCACCTACACCTTGTTCAGAGAGAAAAAGTCTCTCAGGAAGATAAGAAAATACCTCCTTTCTTCTGTCATCTTGGTATGGGCAACAGCGCCAGCCCACTTGCACACAAAGCTTCCCAGAGGTTTACCTGCCACCCCTGAGACGTGTGTGCGTGGTCTGCTTTGACATCCTTCTCCTCTACTGTGTTCTCTGTCCCACGCTCTGTTTGTATTAAAATCATAAACAACTTAGAGTAATAATAGTAAGAGGTAAATCAATCCAATTAACATAATTAGTTAAAGAAATAGTCTGGTTTAAAAATGCAAGCCCAGCAAGAACCGTGGCAGAAGGGCTTAACCTTCCCCTATTAAATTGATAAGTAAAACAGTGACGAGTGTAATAAAAACAGAGCTTCCATCCGCCCTCATGCTTGGAGGTAGGCAGTCCTCAGCCAGCTTCTTAAAAAACTGTCTCCTTGCGTCTTGACTCTTCATTTTCCCTCATCTCTTGTCCCACCAGTCACTGGGAAAGAACTCATCAGGTAGTTTGGGGCTGGTCCCCGACAATCTCAAACCGAGATCATCTCCCAAATGTGTACCATTTGTACAAAAGAATACAGCATACATTTTTGTTTTTGGAACTGAGTCTCACTCTGTCCCACAGGCTAGACTGCGTTGGCGTCAGCCTCACTCATAGCAGCTCAAACTCCTGGGCTCAAGGTATCTGTCTACCTCAGCATCCTGAGTAGCTGGGACTGCAGCACCCCCTAATTTTTCTTTTTTTAGTAGAGATGGGAATCTCGCTCTTGTTCAGACTGGTCTCCCTCCAACTCCTGAGTTCAAGCAGCCTTTCCGCCTTGGCCTCCCGGAGTACTAGGATTATAGGTGTGAGCCACCCTACACAGCCAGAATAATTTTTTTAAAAAGCTTTCTTCTTTACTAGACAAAGCAAATAAAGATGAACCAATAAGGGAGCCTTGCTTATCTGAGGATGAAATAAATAATTGTAAAGTGTTCTTTTAAACTTGGCTGTTACTGGGTTATTAACCTACCAGTTAAACAACATATGTAAATATATGTAGCTCTGATGATATTTTCATTCTGTAAGACTTAATCAATTTTAGAGCAAGCTCTTACTGGAAGTTCCAAAGTATACATGACTATTTCCTGTGAAAGGAGTGCAAATTTCATGTGGCTGTTTTCTCACTCTACAGGTAATCCCACGTACTCATAACATGTCAAAGATGAGAAACATTCAACCAACTCTTTAACTTTCTACATCAGAGAAAGAATAAAGTGAAGCTCAAGGAATGACAGTGACTTTTCATGGCTCTTTAGTTAATTAATCAGAGGTCAGAAACAGAGAAAATTCTGCAGAAGTTAGCACACTCTGCTCTCTACTGAGGCTTTTATGTACAAGGGGAGCAAAAACAATTTCAATTTTGAAAAGACCACAGAGCAACAAACTGATCCTCCTATTTTTAACTTGGATACCTGCTATTTTGTCAAACTTTTAGAATAGTTTTGAGTGGGTTATTCCCCCCCAGTTCCACAAACTCTGAAGCCAGTATCTGAGTCAGTGATTCTCAACCTTCCTAGTGCAGTGGCCCTTTAATATAGTTTGTGACCCACAGGTTGAGAACCGCTGATCTAGGGGATGAAAAAAGAATGCCACATAATATTTAGGATACTGAGTGATTCATAGGAAAGCCGAATGCTGCTGTAAAGTGCTCTCTAAGTCTTCTTTTTAAATCCTCTTCTAATGAATGAAACTAAGGGGAATTTCAGGGTACAGAGATGGGATTTGTTGTACGATAAACAGTATGTAGTTTTAGTCTTTCTATATTGAGAAGCAGTGATTGGGACATTTTTAAAGACGGCTGGCTACACGTGTTTTCCCTCATGATAATAATTTTGTCATAACACAGTAACATAGACTTGCCCCTAGAGGTAACTGCTAATAATTTTGAATATTAAGGTCTTGCCAAGGTTGTGATGTTTCAAACTTCTACTACTGATTATTAAGCAGGACAGACTGAGCTTTCTGTTATAAGTACCTTGAAGGAAAATATACATAGAGGTAACCATATATTTTTGTATCCTGTGCTACCTCCCTTCATATTAATATTTGATGAAGATTTTAGTTTATGTGGAATTCCTAAAGCAGAATGAAAGCTCCTCTTGAAGAAATGACAAGTCTTTAGGATAGGTTAGAGACCATATGAATAGTACGAAAGTGTTACCATATGTTGGACAGCATGAAAAGTCTTCAGATGGGACAAAACAAAGGTTAATGCTTTGGGGGGGGGGGGGCGTATTTCTTAGAGGGCTTGCTGAGTGTGTAAATAATTGACTTTTGTTTGTGTTACACAACTGTTTGACGACTTCATTGAAAATCTGCACAATTCGTTTGTAGCTCTGGATTACTTCAGGTGACCTTTATGAAGGTTTTATTTGTGTTGTGTGGATGTTTAACTTGTTTTAACCTGTTAGGATTTTTATTTTATTTTTTTTTCACTCTATATTTAAAGCAAAATTTATTAAAAGAAAAGAGTCGTGTGTTAATGGTAAGTGGGTTGGTTGTGGTTTGGCTTCTGGTCAGGCTTTCTGAACATTGAGATACCATGCTCGGAGTTCCTCAATTCTAAAATCTCCATTCAAAGCTTCTGACTTGAACCCAGACCAAAGTGTTCTCATTGCCTCTTTTCTGAAAGTTTAGTAGAAAAATATTACCAGTTCAGAGCTTTCATGAGGGAGGAGCATTTGCTTGCCTTATAATGACATTTTTTGAACTGGATTTTAAAAGTTGGGTAGTATAACAAGAAGGAGTGAGCCACTTTTTATGGATACCCTATAGTTTTGTAGTTCTTAATCTAAACATTTTATATTTCCTCCTCTTGGAAAAAAACCTACATGCTTTAAGCCACCATAGGCACAGACTACAAAGTTAGTTGGGTTGGCTCTCTCACACAGCCTTTGAGGTGAATTACAGCAGTCCAGCCATGATCATCCTCATGAGTTATTTTGAAATGTCTTTTTTTTTTTTTTTTTTAATGTACATTTTGGCTACAGTATTGGTGGTAGAATATACTATGATATGGGTTATCTCTACTGTATTTATTTATTAATTACTAGCCCTCAACCACAGTCTTCTTTTTCCCTTCCTCCTCTCTTTGCCTGTAGGGTTACTGTATGTAATCATGCACTTCATAATAATATATTAGAAATCTGCAGATCTACTTTGTACTTTTTATACTGTTTGATACTTATAATTAAAAATTTTACTAGGGTATTGAATAAATATAGTCTTATTAGAAAATAAATAAATAAATAAAATAAAAATCTTTTATCCAGCTATTTTATGCACTTTCAGTGGAATGTTTTATCAGTCATTTACCCTACGTTTACTAGAGGAAAATATTTTACTCCAATATATTTCAATAAATTTGGGCAGAACCAGCAAGATTTCACATTTTTTTTATTATTATTAAATCATAGCTGTGTACATTAATGGAATCATGGGGCACCATACACTGGTTTTATAGACCATTTGACATATTTTCATCACACTGGTGAACATAGCCTTCACAACATTTTCTTAGTTATTGTGTTAAGACATTTATATTCTACGTTTAATAAGTTTCACATGTAAAGTAAGAAAATGGTACTTTTTATAGCTTTATTTGTGCCACACAAAATATATGCTTGGTAAATATTAGTTCATTCAAAGCTTTTACTTTTAGGCTAAGTGTATATTCTATAACATGGTTTTTGTTCATGAAAAAAAGTTAATGGCGATGGAGTCAGCCCTCGGTGTCTACAGGGCTCTTCACCCGGGGATTCAACAAACTACATATCAAAAATATTTGAAATAAATAATTAATAATATAATAATAATAAATAATACAAATGAAAACCCATACAGCATAAAATTAATTTACATAGCATTTTCATTGTATGAGGTATCATAAATAATATAGAGATTATTTAAAGTATGTATTGGTTATGCATAAATATTATGCCATTTTACATCAGGAACTTGAGTATCCTCAGATTTTGGTTCCCATGGGTGTCTTGGAACCAATCGCCTGTGGATACCTAAGGAGCAAGGACAGTTGTATTTAGTTTATCTGCCTGCCTTACAAAGATTTTAGTCTCTTAGGTTTCTGTTAACCCTTACCAATATTATTGATAACATTGTATTTTTACTCCTTTATGTAATTTTGTTCCCAGTCTCTTCTCCAGTGTTCCCTGAAATTTACTAATGACTCACCTTTTTACGGTGAGAATACACATCTGTCAATTATCTCAGTGGGAGGCTAATTTCCTTTTTCTGGAGACTATGATAAAGTAGAAAAAAAACAAGAGTCAAGAAAGTCATCTAATGTCCTGCTTCTTCCCGTGGATTCCAGACTAGTAATCCGCATATAGAAAGTGCTCACACTCAGGCACACCTACATTTGCTCCAGTTCTCAGATTTTAACTCTCAGGGGTGCATAAACTACATGGAAGTAAAGAAGAATGCTCTCCACGGAGGTTCTCTGCCAAATACTTTCTTCCTTTCATTTAGTAACCAGGTATGATTTATCATTTTCATTTGTGAAGCTACAGCTTATTTTTCTGCTAATTATTCTATAGCTTCTACATTCACTCTGTTTGCTCTAGTAGGTCTTGGCACTGCAGAGGGAGGCAGGGTTTTATCGTCTTAATTTGGTGCAAAAAAAGAGTGATCTCTCTATTGGAAGAGCTCACAGATGCCATGGTTGTTTTATACATGCCCTTAGGTATTCTTGGAGGCTGTAAGAACTCAGGGTTTTCATCACATCAATATAAAGGCCTACTAATTGGGGTACCTACAGCCATACCATCATTGATCCCAACCTACTTTATTGTTTTATGCTCCTTTATTCTCTTACTTCATACTTAAGGGGAAAAAAAAAAAATCAATGAATCAAATATTTCCTCCAATACATGTTATACTGTTCTTCTGTTTTTTGAACTAGTGTAAAATTTGAGTAGCATAGTTTCATAGGAGGTAGTGAAATATCTGTTAATAGGATCTAGCAGGAAATCCTAGCCTGATGATAGACATGGTAGCTCAAGGAACTACCTCTGTAGGCATGTGTATGTGCAGACAGAATAAGAGTTCTAAGCACAGAACTCCAAAAGCATGGCATAGTTGATCTTCCTCACTGAAAGAGCCAGCATATATTCTGGTAACGATCTAATGTAATAATGAATAGGGGAAATTGTCACATAGCATAAAGTAGACCCACAAAATCTGTTTTGCGGGTATATGTAGAATTATAGCATTTCATTTCTCCTTAAAACCTACTAAGCAAGGTTTATACAGAAACACCTGCATCTCTAAAGGAGGAGGAAATGGAAGAGGATGAATTTGCTGTTGTACATACCATGCAGTATTTCCTTTAATCCCTGTGATAACTTGTGTACGGGCTATTACTCTGATTTTGCAAACTCGGATTTGTTAAATATTTTTCCCAAGAATACACAATTAATAAGTGCAATTTATCTATCCCAAGTCCATACTCCATCTGTAGAAGCTTCAAAAAACAAAAACAAAAAAAAAGTGAGGTGAGAGGGATGTGTGTATAGATGGTATCAAGAGAGGAATTATTTCAATGAGCACTGAAAGGATTTGTATCATAAAGAATACACTAAAACTTGAGAAAATTCAGAAAACCAAAGAAACTTAAGCAGTAATTCATTTGAGCAGGAAGTCTGCCTTTAATAGAAACTTCAACTTGATTTAGTTATATTAACACTGTGTTCCAAATTATTATCTACAAGTAAAGTCATCCAGAAAATTTAAGGAAGGCATATATGATAAACATAAAAATTAAAATTTTTATTAATTACATGAAGTATATTTTAAATCCCATAGTAAGCTATGAAAAGCAGAACAACTGTTCAAAGCATGCTGCCAAATTTCTTCTAAATGATGTGTTTTGAAATGTTGACTAAATATACTATCTCAAAACTGTATATCATCTTTAGTATAATTAAACATTATTCAGACCAAAAACAAAGCTTTTTTTGTATTCCTTAAGCATAAATGGTAGGTGACTTTCTCCTTTATATTAGAATACAAAGACTTATCCATCTGTTAACATTTAAAATAACTTTTTATAGGTTTTTATCATTTACATAAAGCTTTATAGTTTATAAATTGCTTCCACCTACTTAATTGTGAAAAATTGTTAAGAATATTTTAGTCTTAAAATTCCTTTTTTACATTGTTCAACAAAATATTTACTTAATAGATACTTATGTGTTTATAATTTATTTACTTAATGCACATTCAATGAATAATTTGATAAATGTATAAATGAATAAATTTAGTTCAAATTGGTTAAGTGACTTTTAAAGATCCCTCAAGAAATTGGTCAAGCCCAAAGTCTCTATCAAGCCCAAGGTCTCTGGGCCTCCGGGTCTTCAAGGTCAAGCCCAAGATCTCCAGGCCCCTGCTTATCTAGCTGTGTTCTGGACACAGACCACTGTGCTGTTATCTCGCTCAGGAACAATTGCTTTTAGGTGCCTGAGGGCTATTTAGGAGAGAGAGAGAAAGAGAGAGAGAGCCCTTGAGGGTGAAGTAGTCCTAGAAGAATAGAGCTTTAGCAGCCTATAGCAGAGCTTGGTAATCTTCAGCAGAGAGACTCAGCGCTGGAGTTCTGCAGGCAGGGGAGGACATAGAGTCAGAGTAAGCGGTCTGTAATAGAATGTGCGTACACTCCCGACTGCCTTCTCCTCCAGCCTAACAGGAGGCCGATCTCATGCCTCTCCACACCACAGGTGTAGAGACTGCCCATTCACTAATGCTCTCATCTGGCAAGCTCTCTCAAGCTTCTTAGGAGAGCTAAATCCCTCTCTGTGCCCTTTTCACCAAGGTGTTCCATTATTGAGCTACAGGTGTTACTTACAACTCTCCTCCTAGCCATAGGCTGTATAGGCTGCTACAAAGCCATCTGTTTGTAGATCACCCAGATGGTAGGGCTAGTGTTCTAAGAAATGCTCAGGAAAATTTGGACTTTATTTCCTTTCTCTTTAAAACACATGGAATTTCTTATCTCTCTTGATTTCCTTATTTCACCTGCTGTTGCCCACTGTTTTACTTTCCCACTGTTTTGCACCGGCATAGCCAAGTCCCACCGACCCAGGAGGCGCTATTTTCCCTTTCTGCAGAGAGAGGCTCCCTTCCACTCTTCTGCCTCAGGGCCACTTCAGGGGAAGGACATTTAGCAAGTAATGCTACTCGTCAGACATGTTTAATAGTGTAGATGCATGTATATTGACTACCTCATGCAAATCTCATAACTCCATGATGATGGAACTAATTTATAACTTTTGAAGCATCGCAATATGTAACATATACACATCCGGGCTGAACTGGCTGTGTGAGGGCCAACGCATGCAGGGGGTTCTGAGTTGTGGCTACGATTAGAGCGGGGCTTCCCACAGTCTACATGTATACCCAGAACACTCTGTGCATGGGCATTTTGCCCTATATTTTATTAGGAAAATCAACAAAAGTTTAAATGGAAAAATGACTGAGTTATGAAAAGAAATATACACACTATGCACAGCTCACATATCTAACCGCTGTAAACGTAGTTGTGATAGTCACACACGCTACGCACAGCTCACATATATAATCTCTGTAAACCTAGTTGTGATATTCACACACACTACGCACAGCTCACATATATAACCTATGTAAACGTAGTTATGATAGTCACACACGCTACGCACAGCTCACATAAATAATCTCTGTAAACCTATTTGTGATAGTCACACACACTATGCACAGCTCATATATATAACCTCTGTAAATGTAGTTGTGATAGTCACACACACCACGCAAAGCTCACATATATAACCACTGTAAACCTAGGTGTGATAGTCACACACACTACGCACAGCTCACTTATATAACCTCTGTAAACGTAGTTGTGATAGTCACACACACTACGCCCAGCTCACATATATAACCGCTGTAAACCTAGTTGTGATGTTTACACACACTATGCACAGATCACATATATAACCTCTGTAAACGTAGTTGTGATAGTCACACACGCTACGCACAGCTCACATATATAA
>CAUYPK010158047.1:0-15813 GCA_963574355.1 Loris lydekkerianus
AGTGAGAATCTGTCTCAAAAAAAAGGAAAGGAAAGGAAAGGAAAAAGGAAAGGAAAAAGGAAAGGAAAAAGGAAAGGAAAAAGGAAAGGAAAAAGGAAAGGAAAAAGGAAAGGAAAAAGGAAAGGAAAAAGGAAAGGAAAAGGAAAGGAAAAAGGAAAGGAAAAAGGAAAGGAAAAAGGAAAGGAAAAAGGAAAGGAAAAAGGAAAGGAAAAAGGAAAGGAAAAAGGAAAGGAAAAAGGAAAGGAAAGGAAAGGAAAGGAAAGGAAAACAAGGACAGTATCTAAAACTGATTTAAGAAAGATACATGTTTAGCATTTCCCAGGACAGCCTGCTTTTCCTTAAAATTATCTTAATGTAGAGATTCATGGTATGAGCTTGACTAGGTTGGGAGAAGACTGGAAACCTTAAATGACATACCAATATGTATATAATTTTTTGTGTAACTATATTTTCTAAGCAGATGTCCAATATGTATACCAAAATCCCAAAGAAACAACCCAAAAGAAACACGCTCTTTGGGTTATGCACACTGAAAGCCCTGACTGAAGCAAAAGGTATCCATGCAACAGAAACATTTGTGCCTCCTTAATATTTTGAAATTAAAAAAAACTCAAAATTAATAACAATTAAAAAAGACACATACTCTGTCTAATAAATTCTAGCTTCATTATTTAACAGGATAGACCTCAGATTCTACACATGGTCAGTTCCTAAAGCCAAATGGAGATGAGATACATAAGAGTATTCTTAACTTTAAAAAGCCTAAGTCATGTAATTTATCAAATCTTAATGAAATCTGTTATATGGTTTGTCTTCCATTGGACAAATTTCTTCAACAGAGGTAAAGGGGAAAAGACAAATGAAGATGCACCCATTACAGAAAAGGCTACTGAAAATGAAATATATGAGAGGAAGTTAAGAAATGACAAGTCTTATCCCCCATTTCAAATTCTCATTGGCCAGATTCCTTACCAACTAAGCACCAGACTTAAAACCCTTTCATCAGTTTCCTCTCTTATATATACAGTGACTTCAGCATTCCAGGTGTCTGGTCTCCTCTCTAAGTCCCTCACAGAATGTATAAAGAAACCAATTCCAGTGTCTAAATGGTGAAGCAACTAATAGCAAGTCTATGTGTTCCTTTCTTAGGGGTACTGCCAGATAAGGTAGCCACCCCTAAACAATGATACACTCATTTGAGTCAACAATCACAGAAATCCAATCTGATCACTAAAACCCAGATATTCAGCAATTTGTTCAAGGACACAAGGCTAGCTAACAACAGGACTGACGCTGCCTCCCACATTTAGTGGTCCTCATACCAGCTTCTCATGCCCTTGCATGGCTCCAACAAAAGCTTAGCATGAATTCCTGAAACACTAACTCTGGACTACCAATTTCAAGAAAAAAAAAGCTGATGATGACGATACCATGATACGAAACTCAGGGCAACAGAAATTTTAGAAGTAAATAGGGCACTACAGAGAGACATGAACTGTGACTTCTTTCACAGTTACCTCATCCAATTGTGTATAGAACAGTGTCTGATTAAGGCAAGATTATTTTTGCTGTTTATCACAATTATTTTAGTGACTCAGAAATTAAAAATTTAAAAAATCACTACTCCAGAGCAAACCTGACATTTATTTACAACTAACGATGCATAAACGAGGCTGTTTCCCCATTTTTAACCCTATCACTAATGAACAGATCTTGTAGTTCACTTGAACAAGTTTCAAGAGAAAGACAAAATGGTTTATGTGTCATAGTTGTTTTCCTTCCAATAAATTTATGTCAGTTATTTAACTATTCTACCAATATACTGTTCAACACAAATGATCTAAAGATTTTAAGCTTCAATTAATGGGGTACATTGCTTACAAACTTCAATAAAAGAAGTTTAGAACAGTTAGTACTAGAACCTTTTTAAATAACCTATTATGCATTCAAAGTCTGTATGAAGTATTAAGACATTTCTCCAAACAGAAAATAAACTGCTTAGTGTAGTAAATAGTATCCTTTTCTTAACCTTTAAAAAATTAATTCTGGAAAAGCTGACTTTAAAGCCACAACAAAGAATATTTCCTCACCTAGCACAATTCCTCAAGATTATATTGTCTGAGCCAGATTTTTCTCCTCCATTGTGGCATGGGACCTTATGTCATAAAGTGTTAACTTTTTCAATTTGTCTATTGACATTACGTCTTCAAAAACAAACCCTTAAACTCACAATAGATTTTACTCTGCTATTCCAAAGCAAGCATAATGAAACCTTAAAATGTCTGACAGTTGTGATAACATAAAACTGTCTTTGTGCCTAGGATACCAACTACAAGAATCTCCCTCTTTCTCTGAAGTGAATGTTTCAAGACATTATACATTAAACTACTTACTATGCAAAGGAGAAGGCTTATATATAACTCCAAATCAAATAATCTAAAATCCCTGTTCTTAAAAATTATGGGCGAATCTCTCTGTAGCAAATTCAAGAAAAAAATTATGGGCAAATCAAAATCAGACTGATTGAATTTTATTCCTCACCTTGCCACAGACCATGGTTCACATGGGAGGCAAATCATGGTAGATACTCACTGTTCACAAACAAGTTATTTAACTTCTCTGCCTATCAAGTTCCTAGTTAATAAACAAGAATAATATCCACTTCACAGTGCTGTTGCAAGGATCAAATGAGTTCTTATATGAAAATGATTTGTGGCTGGGTGCTTGTAATCCTAGCACTCTGGGACGCCTAGTCAGGTGGACTGTCAGTGTTCAGGAGGGCGAGACCAGCCTGAGCTAGTGAGACCATCTCTAAAATGAGCCAGGTATTGTGGCTGGCACCTGTAGTCCCAGCTACTCTGGAGGTGAGGCAAGAGGATTGCTTCAGCCGAAGAGTACAGCATTCTACCAAGAGCAACAAAGTTAAGATGCTGCCTCAAAAAAAAAAAAAAAAAAGAAAGAAAGAAAGAAAAAGAAAGAAAGAAAAGAAAATGATTTGCCTGGTAAAAGGAACACAACAGGCCCTCAATAAATGCCAGCTCCTTCCTTCTTTTGTTCTGAGCCCTCTGTTCTTTGTTCTCACTCCCCCAAAATGACTCAGCCCTCTCAAGACTTTTAATAACAAATGCTGAAAACTTCTCTATCAAGGTCCTGACGTATAGATGCCTGCCCACTGTCTGACACCTGCCCCCAAGATACTCAAGTAAGGAAGACAGAAAAAAGACCCCAAATACCTGAATGTCACTGAGAGAACCAGCATTCAGGGTGGGAAAATCCCCACTCATTTCCAAGTATGTTCTGGAGATTTGCACTGCCATCTCAAAATGCCTGAAATCAAACTCAGGCCCTCTTCCTGCCCCTTTTCTAATTGTTGAGTGGTGTCCAGCACAGAATAATCCATGCCCCATTCTTCTTTCATCCAAATATTGCCAGATAACTCATGCCTATCAACTATATCCTCATAATCTCTACTCTATCTTATCTTCTGTCCCCACCACCACCACCAGAGTCCAGGTCCAAGTTTCTCAATCTCAGCACTACTGCCACTTCGGGCCAGATAATTCCTGTAGGTACTACCCTCCACCCACTAGACACTTGTAGAACTGCTCCCTCCCCTCAAGTTATGACAACCAAAACCATCTCTAGACAATGCCGAACATCCCCTGGGGAGCAAAATCACCCTTGCCATGGTCGTCCTCAACCCCACATTGCGTACCACTGGCCCAGTTCCCCACCACTTCATGTGTGCCATACAAAACCAGCCCCCAAATTGTCTCCAGTTTCTTTCCTCTAACTCCTGTGACACTAAGGCCTACTAAACCACTGCTTTATGAGTCATTTCTCTTCAATCTACTACTCCCTGCTACCTTCACAAGTTAGTTCAAAGCTCTCCCAACCTATTTCACAAAGCACCTCACATGGTGGCTACTCAGCAGCCCTTTAGCAACACATCCAGTCCCTCCTCTTCTATTCTACTGCTGTCAGCCTGGTTTGGATGTCCATTACTTAGCATCCAATCCAGGCCACTACAAAAGCCTCCTTCTCTAGCTTCTAATCTTTGCACCAGTCAAAACTGCCTATTGAAATAGGAAATCTCCCACCTGTCTTTAGAGTCTTTTATAATATGGCCTTTTTATGTTGTTCTCCCCCCCAAAATACTCCAGCATTAGCAAAACTTGACTTCTACATTGCATACCTTCTGCCACATTTTTTTCTCAGCCTGAAAGCCCTCTTCATCCCACTCCTGTCTCTCCACCCCAATTTAAAGTCCATCTGAATTAAGCCTCTCCTTATCACACTTAGCACCTCTCCTGTGACATTCATGTTCTACTTTTAACAGTATACAGTACTTAGTCCGGTGCTAAGTAGAGAACTTAGTATTACATGTGAGTTGTCCCAAATGTTTTCCATGTAGAAAGCAATAGAGGACTGTACTTTCAAACAATCCCAAACTCCCTTATGGGAATTAAACCCATATTCTCTTTTTGTCTCATATTTCTGTGTCTTAGGACAATTTTTAAGTAAATTGCCTTCCCAATATCTAGACTGCTAATTAGTAGGCATGACTGCAGGAGTTCAGCTTCACAGAATTCTTACTGCAACTTGTAACCTAATCCTAATATTTCAACTGTTTAAGCTCTCTTTTTATAGCAAAAAAATAGAAATGTATTTTTGAACCTTAATAAAATTAAGCATGAAAAATAACTTGGACTGAACTAAATATATTTCAAGTAAAGGTTAGTTAATGCTAATTCGACTGCCCTAAATAATACACTTGACATTCTAAAGCAGTGGTTCTCAACCTTCCAAATGCCGAGACCCTTTAATACAGTTCTTGTGGGTCACCACCCATAGGTTGAGAATCGCTGTCCTAAAGTCTACATGCATTATTACAAAGATTAAAAATAAGTTTTATTTCAATTCCCCCCATCCCAGACATAAACTGAAACAAGGAAGTCTTCGCCTTAATTTCGGTTCCTAACTAACTTGATTTCTACATAATCAGCAGTATCATTAATGAGTATGTTCTGACTAGATCTTTCTTTAAGTTCTATTCCAAAGCCATATGAGGAAGAGGTTTAGCCAATAATACCACCACCATTCTTTAGCACAGGTCATTAAACTACTGGCCTTGATTTGTATATCCCTGAGCTAAGACTGGTTTTCACTTTTTAAAAGAGTATAAAAACAAAGACAAAGATGAATACGCAACAGAGACTAAATGTGGGTGGCAGCGCCTAAAATGTTTACTATTTGTCCCTTTACAGCAGCATGAATTTGGGACTCCTAGTTGTTCTTCACTGGTACATAAAACACTTAAACTTTTCCTCCCAAGGTTTTAAAAAGGCAATATAAAACAACAAGATAATGCAAGAAGATAGAACTCATTCAACTTAGTCACAGTTAATGCACAGGTTAACTTCTAAAACAGAGGGCTATCTGTGTACATTTTTACACTCCACAGAATTTTTGCTAAAAGAAACTTGACTTTCATTTTATACACACAGATGAACATTACTTATGCCTGGGAGGCCAAGTGCCTGACCCAAAGTCACACTGCTAGTTAACAGCAGAGTGGAGTCAAGGCCTCAACCCTCAAAACTTCTGGTCCAATGCTCCTAAGAATGTGGCTTTAAGTTTCGGAGATTTGGATAACTGGCTCAGATCAATATAAAGATGAAAATTTAAAACCTATTCCTGATAAGCTGTTTAGACAGTAGCAGCTATGAATCATTAAACAGAGTAACATTAATGCTCACCACATATGTACATTAGGTAACTTCTAGGAAGCCTTCTGTCTTTAAACCAGATATGATAAAGAAGTCTTAAAACTTACTTTGCTTGCTCCTCCAGGGTTTCAGATTGAGGGAAATCTGTATACATGTGATTTCCAGCTGAATACTTATCTTCCAACCTAAATCTACAAGTTCCACAAATGTAATCGAATGCCCATCGGAAAAGCACGTCCAGGTTACATCACATACATGTTCTACAGATAATTACAGGTTCTTTTCATATCTACTTGCAAACTACTGGCTAGAAGTTAAAAAAATTTTAATCTCCCAAAGAATTTAACTTCCTTAAAAACACACACACACACACACAAACACACGGATTCCCAAATCTATATAACTTACTTTTTTTGCAACTTCTCGGTTAATTCAAGAATTTTTTAAAAAGAGAACATTATGTGCATACTGATAACTTTACTACTCTGCAGGGGATCCAAAAAGCTATGTATATACCAAGATGTAAGATTCAATATCTGTAACAAGCCAAAATCGTTCATGTGAAGTTGCTCTTCCACTGTTGAAAAATACAGATTCTCCGCAGCAGCCGAGGGATCCCGGGCTTAGGCTCCTCACACCCACCACCCACCCCCACCGCGGGTCGCGCGTCCCCTAGGAGCGACCCCCTCCAGCTCGACCGCCGCGCGAGTCCCGGCTGCCCGGCACCTGCGGCCCGTGCCCACGCGGGGAACCCCAGAGGCACCAGCCCACCGCCCGCCCTTCTGGACGCGGCGCCCACTCCCACTCTGGAGGAGGCCCGAGCCGCCGGGAAGCGGCGTTACCTGGCGAACCACTTCGCTGGGCAGCTGCGCGGCCCGGAACAGCTCCAGCACCCGCCCGTTGACCACCACCTTCTTGGTGCTCTCGATGTCGCAGTAGGAGAAGAGATCTGAATAGTATTTCTGCTCCGCATCGCTCAGGGTTAAGCCTTCCATCTTCGCCTCCTGCTCGCAGCCGCCCCGCACCGCATACAACACCCGGAGTCCGGCCCCAGGACCGCCGGGCGTCGGGCGCTGCGCGTGGCCGTGCGGCCCGGCCTCCTCCTTGCTCCCCGAAAGCCGCCAGGAGCCGCAGCCCCGGCCTCACTCGCGCCGGGTACGCTTGGGCCACAGGGCCCGGAGGTCGCGAGGAGGGGGCCCGGCTGGGCTCGGCGCGCAGCCGCTCGCGAGGCCCTGCGCAACCCTGGACTGGACTCCGGCTCCGGCTCCGGCTCCGGCTCCGGCCACGACTCCGGCTCTGGCTCCGGCCACCCGGAGGGTGCCGAGAAGGAGGCGGGGGCCGCGGAGGCGCGAGGCACTAGCGGACTCCGCCCCCGCCCTCGCCGCGGGTTCGAGTCTCCCCGGCTCCCCGCCGCTTCCCCCAGACTTCCCGCCTCGGATGCCCCTTCCGTCCACGCCTCCGGAGCGGCGGCACTTCCCGGAAAGTTGTGGGCTTCAAGTCTAAAGTTTCGGGGGCTCTGGGTTCAGCGTGGCCGCCGATCCGCCTCCCTCCGCCGCCATTTACAGCGCCCTGGCCCGGCCCCGACGCGCCCGCACCAACACTGACAGCGGCAGCCGCGCTCCAGACCCGGATGTGAGGCCGGGAGGAGAGAGCGCGAGAGGGAGAGAGAAACACCCACCGGGCTGGCTCAGCCGCTCCCGGGAGAGGAGGCCGCAGCGCCCCCTGGCTGCCGGAGCCCGGCGGCGGGATGGCCCTCAGCGCGGAGACCCCGGGATGGAGTCGGGGGTGTGGGGACAGCAAGCAGCTGGTTAAGACCAAAAGAACTTAGATGTGGGTTGCAGCGCTTACGTTTTTTAGTTTCTCCTCCTGAGCCTTTAGTAACTATGACAGAAAGGGGAATATTGTTCAGGTTATTATTATTATCCAATAATAATAATATTATTATTATTATTATCCTATCCTATCCTGTCCCTTTTTATTATTATTATTATCCTGTCCCTTTTTCGTGTAGATGGTACTGAAGATAATTGTTATCCTATAATGGTATGTAGATGGTACTGAAGATATTATTATCCTATAATAATAATAATAATTAATATTATTATTGTCCTATCCTATCCTGTCCCTTTTTCGTGTAGATGGTACTGAAGATAAATTCAATATATCTATTTTCTCTGAAAGACTGTGAACATCGGATGTATCCGGGAACCCTCCTCGTCATGGAGACAATGACCCTGAGATTTAATTCTCACTCTTGCTCCAAGCTGTGTTTACCCGAGAAACAAAATGTGCAAAAGAGAGGGGGAAATTGACAAAGTTGTCCTCTGTGTACGCCAAGGTCATTCCGGTCACTACGATTTAGTATTATAGATTTATCCCATCAACCTTACAAGCTCCTATAGGCCCTGGGCAGACCACAGAGGCTGCCGCTCCTCGATTTCCTAATTCATGAACATTAGGTAGTTGCATTGTTTTAAAATGCACACGTCTCGGAAAAGGGATTCTTAAACTATCTCAAGTAGAATACCTAGCAAATGTGAAGTATTTCAAAGACAGCAGCCAAGAAGAAGTCTATGCAGAATTCTATGCAGATGATTTTTCAGGTTTGGTTTTTATTTTGTCTTCTTCCTCTTGTTCCTCAGAGTGCTGATCCTACAAATGGCACGTAGGAGGAAGCTATTGTAGATTCACTCACCATCATTCATTTGTAATTCTACAATTCAAAAAGCACCAAAAACTCAAAGATTTTTTTTTTTTTTTTTTTTTTTTTTTTTGTAACATTTGGGCAGCAAAACCTGCCCTGCCTCATTTGGAGGCAAAATCTTAACTAAACTCACCTGCAGTTATTTATATAGCCTTTACGGATGCCACTCAGTCAATATTTGTTCATTTTACCTCAGGCCTTAATGAAATGTTAATATGCAGTAACAGCATCGTATTGTTTTTCTTCTTTTAAAAAAGATCAGGGATCGCAGACCTGTAAACATTTTCTAACTTGAACAATAGTATTAATATTTTATAAAGGTAAGTATATAAAGTCCTGTTTCTCTGTAGCCTTTTCTGAGCCCTGCAGTTCTTCTCTGCCCCAGAACCTTCTTTCCTGCTACCTGAAACTCCTCCCACAAACCTTTGCGTGGCTGCTTCTCTCATACATCACCTGCTCAGAGAGCCATTCCTCAACATCTGATCTAAAGTAGTTCCACCATGCACTGTCCTCATATCTGACTTCTTTTCTTTATGGTATTCTTCACTACCTGTATGTATGTACCTGTTTACCTTTTTTATGGACAGGATCTTACTTTGTCACCCAGGTTGAAATGCAGTGGTGCAGAGTCTAACATTGTTACCCTGGGTAGGGTATCCTGATGTCATAACTCACAGCAATCTCAAACTCTTGGTCTCAAGCAATCCACCTGCCTCAGCCTCCCACAGTGCTAGGATTATAGACATGAACCAACGCACCCAGCTGGTACCCCACATTCTGAAGAAAAACAATAAGGTCAGACCCTCTCCTTGAAGGGCTTACTGAAAAGCAAATGAAAGAACCTTCTGCCAACAATCACCGGCTGAGCCCGCAGACCAACTTGCCAGCATGGAATCAAGTCTTGGATATCACCAGGCGGTGAAGAGTGCCATGTCTGGGTGAGAGACCCTCAAATAAACACAGCCTCCTCCATGGAAACAGGGGCTCACAAAGACAGGGAAAGCTGGGTGTCGTGGCTCACACCTGTAATCCTAGCATTCTGGGAGCTAATGTTAGAGGATCGCTTGAGGTCAGGAGTTGGATACCAACCTGAGCAAGAGCAAGACCCTGTTTCTACTAAAAATAGAAAAAGTAGCTGGGAGTAGAGAGCGCTTATAGTCCCAGCCACTAGGGAGGCTGAGGCAGGAAGATCACTCGGGCCCAGGAGCTTGTGGTTGCAGTGACTAGGCTGAGTCTAGGCTGGTCTACTCTAGCCCAGGCAGCAGCAGGAGACTCTCATAAAACAAAAACAGAAACAAAAAAGGCAGGGAATCCTACAAGAAGGGAGCCTACCTTCTCAGTCCCCAGCTAGATATAGGGCAGGGTGGGCAGTGGAGGGCTTAACAGTTTCACAATGAATGAGATTTTTCTCTAGCTCTGTCACTGAAAATTATATTTCCAGGTATGAAGGAAAAGAAATACAAAGTAAAACATGAGCCCTTTGAGGTCAAGTCTAATTTCTTTCCTATACATTTTTAGAAATATCAATTTTAGAAGTGATGCCATAAGAAAGCTATTTTAAAACAGATGGTTTATATCATACAGCTACAGACTTAAAGATGTTGGCTTTCAGGTAAACCAAATGGGTGGTTACTGCCAGCAAATGCATCAGCTATCTCTTAACTGAAAAATCTCTAACTACGTTTCTAAAATAAATGACATATAGTAAAATTTGAGAAATGCAGAAAGTCATGCAGCCACCACCAAAATCAAGAAGCAGAACTATTTGATGATCCAGAAAAATGCCCTGGTACTGCCCTTTCGTGCTCAACTCCACACCCAGCCCCCAACACCCACTGATTTGTTATTTGATCCTGTGCTTTTGGCTTTCCCAAAATGTCATAGGAGCGGAATCATGTAGTGCATGTAGCCTTTTGAGTCTGCATTTTTTTCACATAGCATAATGCGCTTGAGATTTTTCCGTGTTCTTCCTTATATGAGTGGTTCGTTTTTTAATTGTCACATAATATTCTATGATATGGATGATTATGGTTATTCATTCATTAGTTGAAGGACATTTGAGCTACTTCCAATTTAGGGCAATTATTAACATATCTAGGAGTGAGAATGTTTGGTCAGTAGTATATGTTAAACTTTGTAAGAAACTGCCTTACACCTGTAATCCTAGCATTCTGGGAGGCCAAGGTGAGTGGACAACCTGAATTCAGGAGTTAGAGACCAGCCTGAGCAAGAGCGAGAGCTTGTCTCTTAAAAAATAAAAAAATAAAAAATAAAAAAAGAAAGAAAGAAAAAAGCCAGGTGTTCTAGCAGGTGCCTGTACAGGGACTGAGGCAAAAGATTCACTTGAGCCCAAGAGCCATGATGCCACAGCACTCTACCAAGGGTGACAAAGTGAGACTGTCTCCAATAAATAAATAAATAAATAAAGCCACTGGAGAAAGTTAATGTACCTGATCATTCACTTTGTGTATGAGAGGTGGTCCAAGATAAGACCAGATGTTAAACCCATGGACAGTGCCTGATGGTTTGGCTAATTGGGTCAGGGGAAAGATACAATTGGGAAGATCTGAGAGGAGAAGGTCTGGGGGAAAAGAATGTGGTTGTACTTTTGGGAAGGGGCGTAAGGTGGGAATATTTTTGTATCACATGATACAAAAGTACCCGCTGTGGAGAAGGTATAAGACAACCAAGTAGACAAAATGTCTTGGCCACTTGTCAGGCTGTCCCTGCAATCAGTCCCTCACTCCCACCCCAGTGTGACATTTGGGTTCAGGAACTAAATGGCTTCTGTAGCAGCAACACAAGCTATGCATGGGCCCCACACCATAGCTTTCCGTTCACCAAGGCCAAATGTCCAGTGTGCCATCACCAGAGACCCAAGTTGAGTTCCCGATACAACAGCATCAGAGGAGACCTGTCAGACACCTGGTCGGAAGGTTTAGGAGTGTTTATATCAGCAACCAGGAATCTGTGTAGTATCAGTTCAGAACAAGAGGTTCAGTGTACATTAAGAGAAGTGCAGTAATGACACCTAGCTATGGGACCTTCGGGATCTCTCCCATCCACAGCGCCCAGAAGCTGCTGAGCTGAGCGAGTGACAGAATGGCATTTTGAAAGTGTATTGATGTGTTGGCCTAGAGATGATATTCTGTGACCTGGGGACTCCACACTCCAGAATGCAGTGTGCACACTAAATTAAGGACCATACATGCTACTGTGTTTCCAGTAGATGAACCCACAGGTGAGAGTCCCACTTGCCTCTGTCTTGGGAAATTTCACTCCTAAATTGCACTCCTGTCTCTTTGATTCTAGGCTTTGAGCATCTAAGTATCCTAGCTCTCAAAGGAGAACGCTTTCACTATAAGTCTTATTCTTAATCACATGAAACTTTCAGCTTCAAATGCTCTCCAGTCACCTGGAGCTTTTTTTTTTTTTTTTTTTTTGACAAAGTCTCAGTTTGTTGCCCTCAGTAGCGTGCCATGACATCATAGCTCACTGTAGCCTCAGACTCTTGGGCTCAAGTGATCCTTTTGCCTCAGTCTCCCAAGTAGCTGGGACTACAGGAGCCACCACAACACCCGGTTGTTTTTAGAGAGCATCTCACTTTTGCTCAGGCTGGTCCCAAACTTGTGAGCTCAAGCAATGCACCTGCCTCAGCCTCCCAGAGTGTTAGGAATGCAGGTGTGAGCCACTGCACACCCAGCTATTTTTACAGACAGGGTCTCACTCTTGCTCAGACTGGTCTTAAATTTGTGAGCTTGAGCAATCCATCTGCCTCAGCCTCCCAGAGTGCTAGGATTACAGGCATGAGCCTACACCTGGGGCTTTTTTTTTTTTTTTTTTTTTTTGAGACAGATTTTTACTATGTCACCCTTGGTAGAGTGCTATGGCATCACAGCTCACTGCAACCTCAAACTCTTGGGCTCAAGTGATTCTCTTGCCTCAGCCTCCCAAGTAGCTGGGACTTCAGGAGCCCGCCACAATGCCTAGCTATTTTCTTATTGCAGTTGTCATTGTTGGTTAGCAGGCCCCGGCCAGCATGAACCCGCTAGCCTCTGTGCATGTGGCTGGTGCCATAACCATTGTGCCACCGGCGCCGAGCCTCGCTTGGGGCTTTTTAGTGGGGAATTTCTGAAGATGTTTTGCTTGTTCAAACTTTGTCAGACTCCAGAATCTTCTCCACGGCCCATCCGTGCACTTCCCTGTAAAATCCAATTTTAGCAAAGAACCCTGGTAAATCAATTTAGCAAGACTCCTCCCACCTCCCAGTATCTGATCACCCTGGATATCTGATCTGGCTCTTCATCTCCTGCTCTCCCGCAGGAGCTGTCTAATCATTCTGCCCTGTCTTTAGAAAGAATCCTGTTCGGTCGGTTTTGCCTGAATCCCTCTTACCCCCGGCGTTTCTTCTTAGTAATTTCCCATTCACTAACCCCACCTTGCTCCTCGTCTATAAATCCCTATCTCACAGCTGTATATTTGGAATTGAGCCTCATCTCTCTGCCTTACTGCAAAATTTCATTGCAGTGGTCCCTATACTTTCGGTGGTCCTGAATAAAGTCTGCCTTACTGTGCTTTAACAAGTGTCATCGAGTAACTTTTTCTTTAACATTTTCTCATTCAGTTTTGATGGTAAATGGACAAGTTTTTTACTGCCATCATCTGAGAAGGGCATCATGACAAGGGACTGAGCTCTCTCCAGGACAGGAGTCTCGGCCACCCCACAGGGTAAGCCTCCTATAGCAGCAGAGGTGTTAGACAAGGGTGAGGAGATCTAGAGTAAGTAGAGAGGATGCAATGAGTATCAGATTGCCATGAGCTGGGAGGGTGGCAGATGGAGTTC
Organism: Loris lydekkerianus; assembly: GCA_963574355.1. Taxonomy (NCBI): domain Eukaryota; kingdom Metazoa; phylum Chordata; class Mammalia; order Primates; family Lorisidae; genus Loris; species Loris lydekkerianus. The sequence goes on from CAUYPK010158047.1 coordinate 13,277, forward strand.
ACTCTATTAGTTTTCCTCTTGTAAAATTTTCCAGGAATAGAAACCAATCAGAATCCTGGGTGGGGGGCTGCTCCCATAGAGGGTAAATATATTACACAAAGCAGGTGGATCTGAGTGGTGCGAGCTGGTGGTAGCAGTTGTAGCTGCCTCGATTTCCACATCCCCTAGGACTGAGGCACTCATTCTTTTAGTCACTGGATCCCTGGGAGTGTTGGAATGTCAAGGGCTCACAACTGAATCGTTTGGCATTGCCCTTGGAAAAATGAAGTTACCCTACTCTGGTTATCCTCCTGTCCCAAGGGCAGCCCACATCCAATGACTGGTCAGTGGATTTAGGAGCCCAAAGGTCCTTGCATTATTCTGGGACAAAACTGAAGAGTTATCTAAGTTCCAGAGCTCTTTCTGGAATTGGTGAGGGCCTCCAGTACTACCACATTGCAAGTTTCCCTCTGCCCAATTCTGGGCCTTCTTCACTTCCTTATGAGTGTTATTCTCAACAATTATCAGTCAATTTTCTATCTCCAAATATTCATCCCCGTGTCTGATCCTGGGGAGCCTTACATAAGCCACCTCTACACTTCTACTCTCATCAGGTGAGTTAGTGAGTGCTTACCAACTTCTTATGCTTATTATTGTAATTCTTATAATCAGATTAAATATTACATAAATAATTATGAAAACAGAAAGATGTAGGTTGGGTGTGGTGGCTCACGCCTATAATCTTAACACTCTGGGAGGCCAAGGTGGGTGGATTGCTTCAGCTCGGGAGTTCAAGACCAGCCTGAGTAAAGAGTAAAAATAGCTGGGCATTGGGGCAGGAACCTGTAGTCCCAGCCACTGGGGAGGCTGATGCAAGAGAATCACTTGAGCCCAAGGGTTTGAGGTTGTTGTGAGCTATGACACCACATAGCACTCTACCTACGGTAACAAAGTGAGACTTTGCCACAAAACAAAACAAAACAAAACAAAATAAAAACAGGCTCAGGGCCCGTCAGGGTACCAGCAACATACACTGGAGCTGGCAGATTTTAATCTAGCCTGGGCCTACCAAATGACAATGACAACTACAACCCAAAACAGCCGGGTGTTGTGCTGAGCACCTGTAATCCCTACTCCTTGGGAGGCTGAGGCAAAAGAATCACTTAAGGCTAAGAGTTTGAGGTTGCTGCGAGCTGTGATGCCATAGCATTTTACCCAGGGCAACAGCTTGAGTCTCTGTCTCAAAAAAGAAAAAAAAAAAAAACCCCACAAATACCCCCTTCCCCCCAAAGATGGGTTTTGTTTCTATGAAAACCAAGAATGATGTTTTGCAAAGGCATGATGACAGCAAGTTACTAAGAAAAGTTGCTGTTGTATTACCTGTGAAATTAGGTTGTTATGAAAGAGTTGGAAAAAAACAACATGGTGTCTGTGTATTCAGCACCTGATATGTTCAATGTATGCTTCTTGTTTGATGGAGAGTTTAGAATAGAGTGTAATTCTTACCTGTAATCTTAATACCTGTTTTTTATTTTTGGCAAATCTATTACTTTTGTAAAAACATATACACTCATTGTAAAAACTTGAAATAGCCCAGAAAAGAATAAAGAAAATGTAAAAATTCCCTGGACTGCTACCATCCACAGGCAACTCTATTAACATTTTAGTGAGTAACCTTCTTCTTCTTTTTTTTTTTTTGTAGAGACAGAGTCTCACTTTACCGCCCTTGGTAGAGTGCCATGACGTCACAGGACTCACAGCAACCTCCAGCTCTTGGGCTTCCGCGATTCTCCTGCCTCAGTCTCCTGAGCAGCTGGGACTACAGGCGCCCGCCACAACACCTGGCTATTTTTTGGTTGCAGTTTGGCCGGGGCTGGGTTTGAACCCGCCCGGCTCAAACCGGCACCCTACTCACTGAGCCACAGGCACCACCAGTGAGTAACCTTCTTGACATCATTCATTTAAGATATATAAAAAAGATATAAGGCCAGGTGCAGTGGCTCACACCTGTAATCCTCACACTCTGGGAGGCTGAGTTGGGTGAATTGCCTGAGCTCAGGAGTTGGAGACCGGCATGAACAAGAGCAAGACCCCGTCTCTAAAAATAGCTTCGTGTTGTGGCAGGCGCTTGTAGTCCCTGCTATGGGGAGGCTGAGGCAAGAGGTTCTCTTGAGCCTAAGAGTTTGAGGTTGCTATGAGCTATGACACAAGGGCACTTTACCAAGGATAACAAAATGAGACTCCATCTCAAAAAAAAAAAAAAAGAAATTGAATCTTATTGCGTTTTCTCTTTTGAAGTTATGACACAACAGACTAACTTTATTTTTATTTATTTATTTATGAAATCATAGCTGTGTATATTAATGCAATCATGGGACACCATACACTGGTTTTATATACCATTTGACATTATTTTCATCACACTGGTTAATAGCCTTCCTGGCATTTTCTTAGTTATTGTGTTAAGACATTTATATTCTACATTTAGTAAGTTTCACTTGTACCCTTGTAAGATGCACCGTTACAACAACTTAATTTTAAAGTTGAAATCCCCAAAT